>VZUI01042722.1:0-50338 GCA_013401135.1 Cettia cetti
AGAGACACACAGAGACACACAGAGACACACAGAGACACACAGAGACACACAGAGATACACACAGACACACACACACATGCACACACAGACACACACACGGACACACACACACATGCACACACAGACACACACACGGACACACACACACATGCACACACACAGAGACACACAGAGACACACAGAGACACACAGAGATACACTGAGACACACACACATGCACACACAGACACACACAGACACACACAGAGACACACAGAGACACACAGATACACACAGAGACACACAGATACACACAGAGACACACAGAGACACAGAGAGATACACTGAGACATGCACACACACACACACACACACACATGCACCCACATGGCTATATGTTGCTGCCTTGCCACTCATCAGTGCCTCCAGCTACAGGAGCAGAGGGGTATGTGGGATATCACTCTGAAGGCTTTCAACAAAAAAAAAATTGTCTCAGAAGATGAGAATCTGTTTCTGATGTGAAATATTCCTTTTTTTTTTTTTTTTTTTCCCCTGCTGGAATTACTTCTGACTTATGAATGGAAATGAGAAGTTTTATGGTGTTGCTGTTTAATGTACTTAAATTCTGATATGACAGACTATACTATCACTACAGGAAGTAAATTAAATCCTCATCAAAGTGTTATGCAGAGCCTCTGGGCTGGGCTATGTAGGACATAGTGCATAAATTGTATCGCTTGGCCCAAGGCACCATAAATCATCTGCACTTCTGGGTGCAATTTCCTCTGTATTTTCCCTAGCTCCAATGTGCAGAAGATGAGCAGAAAGTTACTGGTTTACGCAACATTGGCCTCAAGACCCAAACCAGCATGTGATCTACTTAGAAGTCACAAGGAATTTAAGAAATAAATTTGGAGCTCATTCCGGTGGCTATCCAGTTTCTGAGTGGTTAAGGTATATCCAAATCTGATTTTCGGTACTTAGAAATGCATTGAAAATGGAAGTGGTAGTTGTCTAAAATTCATTTGCAGGTACAGGATCACCCAGGGAAATTCCTGACTGGAATTTCAGCAGGGATGTGGCTACAGGATGCCCCAGCCAAGCACTTCCTGCCCTCCTCCCACAGCCCCAGGGGCTCCGAGGGTGGGATGGGAGCAGTGGCTGCTGCTGCATGTCTGCAGTGGGATATTTGCAGAGAATGCTGAATTATTGATACATTTTCCTCCGAGTTGCAGTGTAAGTACATAGATTAAATTTTGTCTAGGACCATATACAAGAATATTGGGGATGTCTTGGTGGCTGTAAATTCATGGGGTCACATATTGATCTTTTGACTTAATTATATAGTGTTTTATCGAGTAAATGCCACAGGCAGAAGTTAAGGGAATAAACTACTATCTTTATTAAGAATATCTTGATGTCGGCTTGCAAAGGGAACTTTGTTGTTAAACCATTTTTTCCTTTTTTTTTTTTTTCACAGAGGAAGAGTGCTGAGTTGTAATAAAATACTAAATGTCTTTAAAAAAACCCAAGGGCAACCCCTCATCTCATCCCACAAAGCAGGAAGACACAGGGCCATTAATATGTTCAGATATTCACACAGAGCAGATTTTTCCCAATAAATCTAGGTAATTATCCTCCCTTGTGATGTATCTAATTGATGTTACATTTACAGTAATAAACACCAAGTACACATTATATTGCACTGATATTTAGAAACTCTACCAAGGTGCTGTGCCTGAAGGTTTAGAGAGAAGTAAAAATATGAGACAAGCAGGGGAAAGAAAATAATAAAATATTCGTGGTGAAATTTACTTTCTTGCAGTTCTCAGCTCCCAGGAGCCGTTCAGTGCTGCCTCATCAGTGATGGGTGAGGCTGTGGCGTCCGTGGCTGAGAATTAAGGCACGGGCACTGTCCACAGTGCTGTGATTGCTGTAACTGTGAGCTGTAATAATCTGCAGGGGCATCCTCTCAAGGACCACAGGATGTGTCCTCGGAGGTGACTTAGGACGCAAGGTGTGATTGCCCTGCTGTACTGAAAGGTTTTTGTAATTGTTTATAAAGTGCTAGACTCGAGCTGCAGTTAGAATTTATTAACTAATAACTGTCCAATTATTAAAATATAGATAATGAAGGAGAGAAATGGCTTTGTTGATATCACTTCTTGTAATTACACAACTTCCTGGTGCGTGTGGCTTTCCCTAAGTGGCTGTAAAGCTGACAAAGACGCACTTTGTTGCTTGTAGCAGGAATTATTCCCTTGGACAGTATTTTGAAGGAACCAATACGCCACAGTATTATCGAAGTTTCAGCACATTGAGACTGAACAATGGCCACTGCCAAACATTCTCCTGAGTATTACAGAGGATAAACCAAGAAAGGAACAAGAATCTGATTGCTACAAATAGGAAGTTCCAGTCGATAAGTGAGCACTTAGCACTTGAAGCGTTTTAAGTCCTGCTGCCCTAAGACGGAGCCATCACCCGTAATTATTGCTGCTCCCAGCATTGCTCTGACCAGTTTCTTAGCAGGGCTAGGATAGAGTCCTCCAGGTTGCCCGTGTATGAGCATGTAATCTGCTCCTGGTTCTGCTCTTCAGGCTGTTGGTCTGTTGAAATGAGAGCTAAAACTCCCGGGTCTCTGTGGGAAGCTGGGATAGAAAATAACTTGAATCATTCTGTCTTCTCTGATGCCTCACATCTGCTCACAGTTAGATAATCTTAGAGATCTTTCTATCTCATGGTACTGACAGAAGTTTTTTGCTGTTACCTCTGATATTCCTTGCCAGCAGTAACTCCCTTTTAACCTTTGTTTTTCTGATTGCCTACCTGTCTAGTTCTACAGTATCTTCCCATTTCTCCTCTGTGCTGGGTTCTTTTTGGATGTGCAAGTTCTTTAGCAAGTCGTGCCAAGTGTTTTCCCTCTGTGGTACACTCCTTTGCCTTTGTGTTTTTAGTAGACTCTGTTTTAATATCTGCCAGTTCTTCTGCGCTTCTTTTTCCCCTGGGATGTTATCCTAAAGGATCCAACCTACTGTCTCTGTGAATCTGCTGAATTTCAGTATTCTCTATAGAGAGCTCAGACATTTCTTGATTCTCCTCCCAAATTTCTTTGTACTTTCAAATTCTTACTTATCGCCTCCTTATGAGTTGGGATCAAATCCATGCCCCCAATAACTTCCTCTGCCATCTGGACAAATGACTATTCCTGAAATGCAGAGAATGCCTTTGGGCAGGCTGAATTTTCCTAACATTTTTCAAGACATGGTTTGGGAATAAAATCTGTCTTCACGATTTTGTCCTTTAGATTTATCTGTTAACCGTAATTTGGTGTGATTTTCCTCTTTATATGCTGCTAACTTGCAGTATACAAGACCTTTTCAATGGTATTCTTTAACTTTTTGGAGAAAGAGGAAATGCTTGAGGCTCAATCTACAAAGGACGAGTCACCTTTCACTCAGTGTTCTTACAATTAGGCAGACAAGACAGCCTCAAAGTAAAGGAGTCAGAATAATTGCCATTATTCCCCATTTCATAACGGGCACTTCAAACACAGTGACCGTCCGAGGGTCATTCTTTATATCTGTGGAGGACTTGAGAATTGCATTAAATCTCCTTAATTCTAGCCCAGTATCTAAGTGGCAAGTACTTTTTTTTATTACTAACCTAGTTCTCGTTCACTTTTTAACAGTTACTCAAGTTCTTTGTCACTCACTTTTGATATAATTTTTTTAATTGCCTCATATTTAGGGGTTTTTAAGCCTTTTGAAGAATAAATTGCTTTCTTTAAGGGTTTCTTCAGAAAGACAGATCATGGCTAGAAAGGTAAAGAAATGGGGATGAGATTTAAGGGAACCAGAAATGGTATTCCTGCTTCAAATCTATATAGCTGATTTACCTGTCCACAGATATTTTATAGGTACATGTGTATGCACGTATGGATGAAGGGATGTGTTCAATTTTACATACAGAACTCTTTAAGGTATAGATAATAATGATAAATGTCATTTATGCAGTTATGTGTAGTCCTAGATGTGACTAATGTATTCTAAGCCTTGCTTCTCACAGTTACCAAGTGGAAAAAGAGAGAACAGGGCAGTCTGCAGGGCCACAGCTCTCAGGGTCGGGGTTCCATCCCTGCAGGAAGGAGGGAAATGTTCACAGATCTCCGATTTAACTGTGGCAAGCCCTGCCCAGCTCCCTGCTGGCTGCATCCCGTGCTCCCACATTCCCTGCAGCAGGAGCTGCCTGGCAGGGGCTGGGACAAAGGCTCTGCACAGCTGCACTCCGGATCCTTTGGCTGCAGGACATCCAACCTGCACCCGCTTTGCCACACACTACTCATCTGTTTTCAGATCAGGAATTCAGAAATATTGGCATGGCATGCAGCAGTATTTATAAATATGAGGATTTGTGTGTGCGTGCTGAACATTGGAGGTTCTCATCTACGGCTTTTGTAATTTAGATTTTGCTCTCTGATTGCCTTTGGAATATCTGCAGGGTTTTCTTGCATTTGCAGGGAATTTACATTTGAAATTGCCTGTGATGTGCTCTCTTTCTACTGTTCTAATTTCTCAATGTCATTTTGATTATTAACATTTTTTTGATACGAGTTGAAGTACTTTGCTCCTTTCCAACTACACAGCTTCCGTATTCCCCAAGCATCTATTTACTTTCCAGTAAGCTTTAGTACGCCTTTTTATAGGCAGATATCTAATTTCCAGTTGTTCATTTGCAGACTAGCTTATTTTTATAATTTGTGTCCTTATTTCTCCTTTTTAATCTTTATATTTCAAGGGAAATGGGATGGCACATGTTATCTGAATTTCTCTCATTATGAAGTTTATCTTAATTGACACAGCTCTTCCCTGAAGGACAGATGATTTGTTTCCAGCCCTTGCTCTTCTCCAGGGTGTGCTGGAGGGGATGGCAGCAGCAGCAGAGCTCTGCAGCAGCCTGGCCTCCACGGGAACCCCACCCAGCACCAGCCCCCAGCCCATCCTTGGCTTCCCAATTCCAGTGTCTGTGCAACGTTCACTGCTGCCACCACTGCTCACAGGCACTTCTCTGATAAATGAGTTAGCCAACTTGAGCCATAAAGAGAATTTATTTCATAAGCATAATAAAATTGTAAAAAGCCACAAACAAATACTAGATCTACGCTGAACCAGGGGATCAGAGCCAGGTGAGACAGGTGTTCCTTTGTGCCACTCCACCTCCTTCCCTGTGCTGGATGCTAGATGGGGATGGGTTTTCTCTTGGGGTACCCTTTTCCCTGTAGACCTGGTGCCTATCGCTGAAATTCCACCAGAGGAGATCCCCTGGAATACACTTTTTGCAGAAAAATATTCATGCAAGTCACTGGGATTTTGTCAAACAGAATGCTGTAGGATGTTTGTTTGTTTGTTTGTTTGCTTGTTTGTTTGTTTTTGGCACAAATTTTCTCATAACATACATTACACTTCCATCCTGGCAAAAGCTGCTGGGTAGGCAGCAAGGCACAGAACACCATCACAGCCATCATCTCTACTTTGTAGTGACATTGAACAGCTTTCCTAAAATTGAACAAGGGTCTTGCACAATGTAGTTCCAGACAAGGCTTCAGAAAACAGAGATTGTGTCAGGCACTCTGGCCTTGTAGCCACCCACCTCGTTAATGCTGCCTTCTTGCTATTGCTTGACTGCTTGTTTAGAATTTAATTTACAGGAAACATGACACAGAATTTTTGGACAAATATTCTTGGAGGAGCTGGAGGGTTTTTCCCTTTACCCAAGCAAGGACTACTGCAGGTTCACAGGTTCTCGAGGTTGGTACCTGCCCTGTCAGCTGTGAGTCTTTGTGGCTGCCGACTGTTCTGACGAAGTGCTTGTGATTGCACCTTTGAGAACAATCCCTGTTTTGGGGCCTTTAAAGCACAGACTGAAACAAAAGGAATTTTTTCACTGTTTAAAAATGCTTCTGTTAATGATGGTCTGGAGATGTTAATTTTCACTCTCAGTGGATTACAGAAATTTACAAAAGAAAATGTTCTTTGTGTTGGAGAAAGAGAGGGAAGGAAGACATAAAGACATGTCAAGTCTTTGTCCTGAAAAATTCAGATTTATGCCATTTATGAACATAGCTTTTACACTGACTATTTCTCTTCTACTGAATTTAATTAATCTCCCCAGTATGGTTAAAAAAGCACCATTTTATAGCTGTGAACAGAAGCCCATTCTATGCACAAACTTGCATTTGTGGCTGAAGCAGCTCTAATATATATTTGTTAGTCCTTTGTTGGATGTCAGCAAAAATCAGTTTGTAAGAATGACTTTTATTATCCCTAGCAGTTTACAGATGCATAATTTTTCCTGACATGCTCACACAATTGAAGGCAATACCTGTTTCCATTACAAATGAGAGGCTTATATAAGGTTTCTTGTGTCCTAAATTTCATTTTCAGTGAGTCCTACAGCTGTAAAGGTAGTTAGAGAAAGGATTTAGATTTATATCTGTATATCTAGGTTTTAACTCGTACACACGGCTGTTGATTCTCCTCGTGTCTTCTCAATGAGGCAGTGCTCCGTGGGAGAGTGAGCTCCAGTGACTGGATCCTGGGGGCAAAAGAAAGTCATTTTGGTTGTGTGGATGAGGAAATAGAGAGCTGTGAGCTCTTGCTAAAAGCAGATGAGGTTAAGGGCCCTGGTTGTTTGCACACTGTACAATTGTTCCATGTTTCAGCAGCCACTGCAAGGGTTTGATTCAGAGCTCCTCTGATTTTCCACCCCTTTGGGGTTCCTGTGTCATGTCTGTGGTCACTGGTCACTGCCCAGGGAAAAGGGACAATGACTTCATGCATTTTGATTCGTTTCACAGAAAGTGAGAACATTTCATGCTTCTCATCAGCATGGAGTACCTAATAGAGCTCATATGATCTATCTCACATGTGGCTACACCCGTCCAGGACACACAGGTGTTCTAAAGTCCAGATTTGTTTCATTTGTGAGCTCTCTGCCTTCTCTATTTGAGCTTCTGACTCAAATCCCAGACGATTCTGAAGAATTGTTTCCTCTGTTAAAGTACAGAACCTGAAATTATCATTAATGCTGCTGATTTTGTCTTTCCTCAGAGCAGCTGCTCTGCAGGGCGGGTGGTGCTGTCCTGGATGCTGCTGTCCAACATCCTCTCCTGTAAAATCCTGGAATGGAGCTCTTGGCTCAAACCTCTTCTCATCTGGGTTTTCTTTATTCTGTCCCCAGGTCATGCATTAGAAGCTGCCTCATTCCTTCTGCGTTCAGGAATGCTGGCAAGGGTGGGTGCCACAGGTCTGATTTTCATTAGTGATTACTCATCTTACTGTGTGTTTCTGTCCTCTTTCTTAATTTTAATTTTTGGGAGTGTGGCAGTACAAGTGCCCATGATCAGATGGTTCAGACAGCCACTGCAGAGATTTCACTAGGAAACACACAGAAATAGGAAATAGTAAACTCAAGGGAGCTCTCTTACTCTATTCATATGCATGACAGGAGCTATTTCCTGAGGCATATCTTCATTTTAGTAGAGTAATTTAGAGTATTTTTGAAAACATATGCAATTAGCATTGATTTTTTCCCCCCACCATAACACAAGGGGCATAAATGAGAGCCTGACATGTGCTTTTCTTGTATGGTTTGAGATAGTGCTCCAACATGAGCACCTCACTTTCTCTCAGGTGGAAAATGCTTTGTTTGACACCTCTTTACAAGCTCACATGAACGTCTCCTTTCTCTCACTTTGCCCCAGTGGTGATTAATGCACTTCCTGAGCCAGTGAGATACTCACATTCCTACTAATCCTTTCTATTCCTGCTACTTTTATTAGTTGTCTGTGCCCCTTGGTGGTGTACTTTACATTAAAGTTTCAAGTCACTTAGAGTTGGAGTTCATATATAAAATTAGCTTGGACTGCCCCAGATTTGCAGAGGTTCCCAGTCAGTTGTGCCTGGGGTTTGGATCTCAGGATTTTGCCTGGCTCCTTTCCAGAACAGCAGCAGACCAAAAAGCACTGCCCTGGCAGCTCCTGTCCTGTGTCCCTGTGTCTGTTTGGGGCAGTGATGTTCCCTCTCAGAGCTGTTTTGTGTCTGTTTGTGATTGTTTGTGTTTGTTTGTGGCAGTGATGTTCCCTCTCAGAGCTGTTTTGTGTCTCTTTTTGTGTCCTTTGTGTCTGTTTGGGGCAGTTCCTCTCGGAGCTGCTCCCGGGGGTTTCTCCCCAGGAAGGGGAGCCGGGCAAAGCCTTCTCCTCCCGGTGACACTGGAGAGCTGCAGGGCCAGGCTCCCCCCGCGGGGAGCTGGGCACACCCACAGCCCCTGTTCAATCTCAGCTGCCCCAAAGGTTCTGCAAACGTGCCCAGGTAGCTCTGAGACTGAGCACTGTGGGTCCCACAGTGGTGGTGTGTGTAAAGAGCATCCTGTCACCACGAGGGGTCACCTCGGGGTGATGCTCCGTGCAGCGACACTCACTGCTGCTCTGGCTTTCCCAGTGACCCCACAGATCCCTCTTGCAAGCACAAATTTATTGCAGATGTGTGATGTAGCTCTCTTATTTTTCCCCTCCGTCACTCCCCCTGAAACAGATGTTGCCATAAACTGATATGTCATTTGATCCTGAACTTTTCTTAATGATTGTGGTGGCATTTCTAATATTTCTTAGAGGCAAGTGCAGCAGCTGCCAAATGTAATTGTTTCACTGAGGCAATGAAATACACTTTGCCACAAAAACAGTACAGCTGTGGTTTCAGGATTGCTGCTCCCCTTGCTCCACTGCAGAGCTGGAGCGTTGTGCAGTCAGCTCTAGGCACAGCCACAGTTCAGGAATATCTCTGGATGTTCCCCATGCCTAATCCCAGGGGCCTCCAAACCCATTGCTATGTGCTTTTCGTTATTCATGTTGAACAAATGTCTGACAAATCTGGACAATTCTGCTACCCTAACTTGTCTGGAGACATTTTTTACTTTATTTTTTTGTCCTGTTTTAAATTCTCCTCCTCGACTGGCCCTTATGCAGACCCATGATGCTTAACCCAGATGAATTTTGTATGAGGCTATTTGGGCTTTCTTTCTGGTCTAGCTCACTGAGGGTGAGATCTGCCATTCTGCTTTATCCCATGAGGTTTTCTCCTTTTCTTTTTTAACAGATTCGTAGGAAAAGGATTCAGATAAATTCCCCAGTTACTTTGTACTGTATTTGGGCTGTATTTTCTTTGGTTCTCTACTGAAGAAGCGAAAAGATGTTAAAGTGTCTTGCACATGCTTTCTACTATAGAGAAAGATCAAGTAAGATGTAAGACAGTCCAGACTTTCTTTGATTTTGGTCCCATCCTTTCTTCCCCCTTGACATTTATTTAAATGCTGAAGTCCATGCCAAAACTGAATTTCTTTCATTATTCAAAACACCATTGATGGAGTTTATTTTTGCTACCACAGCATAGCTTCTCAGTAATTTTCCTTATGCTTTTGAAAAATTTACATTGTTCGTGTAAGGAATGAAATTTGTATCAATCACTCTGTGGTTTTATACAATCGGTTGTGAAAATATTTTTAGTCATCTGTTTTAAAGATGAAAACAACAACTCTATCTCTGCAGAGCACTCAGATATTCAGCACTGCTGATTCTGCATGACCTGCTGCACTGCTCATGGCTCATTAGGTGTTTTGGGGAGCTGCAGATGTTTGGACACGGAGCTTTAATTTGATCCATTATAGTAATTTAGGCCAGCTATGAAACTATGACCTGGATCCATACCTAAATTCAGAAAAGGCTGCATTTCCATCAGTTCTACAGTTATTAAAAGACATTGAAGTTTTGTGTGTTTGGGAGTGCTGTTTTCTCCACTGCCAGTGATGAGTACAAAGCACGGATGCAGAACCCCTCTCCTGTTATAAAACAAAAGCAGCAGTGAGCATCACTGCAGTGAGCACCCCAGTGCAGTGCTCAGCAGTGAGGTGTTGAACTGCAAAGAGTAATTAAACAAAAGCTCGGCTGGAATTATGGCTGTTGCCAAGCCAGCTCCTAGCAGTGGTGCAGGTTAAACTCTTGATTCCAGCCACCTCAGCAGCAGGAAAAAAAATGGTAACTAAAATTGTTCCAATTTCTAGAATGGGCCTTTGAAGGCTGAGAGACAAGACTGATACATGTGGGGAAAAGTAATTACAAGGAGCAAGGATTCCAGTTTTGTTTTAGCTTCCATGCTTGTGAGGCATTTAATGTGTACAACCATTTCTGTTTTTGCAAATTCAATCAGATTCTAAGACGTCTGCAGTCAGAAAAGGCCACTGCTTATTACATTGTCTCTGGGGAAAGGAGTGTCTGGTAAAGATTCTTACTTCATCCGGCTGCTGTTGAGTCATCCAGCTGATGTTATTTGAATTTCCACTAGACTTGAATCTGGTACTGAAACAATGAAATGTTTGCTCTTAAAAAAGGAGAAAGAGAATGTGGAAAATTTTGTTTTATGACAGTGAGACAAATGCCAGTAGACTGAAATTGTGGCAGGAAATGTAGCTTTCTCAGAAAAGTAAAAAAAAAGGAAGAGACACTGAATTGGATCATGAATTTTCTAGGCTTAATATTTTAAACATAAAGCCCTGAGAATTTATGACTGTATCAGTTTGCATATCTGGAACCAGCACTGCCTTTTCCACAAATAGAGACCTTTTCCTGGACTGAATTGTTTTTTCCGTTTCTCAGTGACTCAGATTCCTTGTTTACATCTCTATCTATCCAGCTGTCTCAGGACATGAGGTTTCATTTCTGAAAGAGCAGACATGTTTTCTTGCAAATATCACAGTGGAATTTAAAAAGTGATGTTTGCCTATGTCAGCTAGGTAAAAGCACTCAGAAATGTCTATCTTGCTGTTTAGTGAAATTCATAGTAAAAAAAATACCACAAAATACTTCCTACAAGATACATAATTTGTTTTAATGATGAATTTATGGATGAGAGAAAATTTGGATAAACCTAGACATATAATTTATCCAGTTAGCAGCTAATCCACACTAAGTGCAACAGGCCCCAGGAGAGGACATTGCAAAGCTGTTCCCATGCTAACAAACTAGTAACCTTATTCTGCCTTTTCAATTTCTCCAATTATTTTGATTTACTTTTGACAATTCACTTAATCAAAGGAAATTGCCCCTTTAAATTTTTCTTTTTAGCCTACTATTCACTGATGAGATTAAACAGAATCTTAGTGTATTAACTGCAGCAGTCAATTTTCAGAATTAAGAGTATTAGTGTGTTTGTTTGTTTTTGGCCAAAGTTGGGCCAGGCTATTTTCCCTGGATTCTTTGTACTCTGAGGAATGAAAGTGTTATGGCAACTTTTCATCAAGAAAGACATTGGAGTTCTTACCTCTATCTAAATGTCTGTATTTCACATAGTGTAATATATGTTATGAGTAAACTCGTGCTAAAAAACCTACAGTATTCCATTTGACAAAATCCCAGCGAATATTCGTCTGCAAAGAGTGCATTCCGGGGGTCTCCTCTGATGGGATTTCAGTGATAGGCACTAACGATAAGATGAATATTTGTCTACAAGAAAAAGTTCCCATCTAGAATCAGGGACAGGGAAGGAGACTGTATTAGCATGCAAAAGAAGATAAGATCAACGATAAGGAAGCAAGAAACCCCCTGGCAACCCGAAAGGCCTGAAAACACATAAAAAGAGCTCTGTAACAGCTGTATTTTGTGAGTCACGGTGGAGTGCACAAAGGAATCCCCGCCTGGTTCTGCGCGATCTGTTACTCGCTTGCGGCTTTTACGATTTTATTTTTATTATGGAATAAGTTCTCTTTATGGATCAAATTGGCTAGTCATTTATAGCACATAGTAAAATGCATGAATGTGGGGGTTTGTGCCCCCTTTTCCGTGCTGGGCCTGGGCAGAGCTGCAGGGCACCTAGCTCCCCCAGCCCAGCCCAGGGTCCCTGGAGCCTCCCCCAAAGCTGAGCTCTGTCCCCCCCTCTGGGCTTGCATCCAGTCAGGCTTGATTCAGCACCCCCTGATTATTCAGGTAACTGTTCAGATGATTCAGGCAGCCTAAAAAACCACATTCCAGCAATTTGGACTGCTTTCATCCCTTTTTGGAGAGGTCTTGGAGGACTACTCAGAAAAATGGGTCAAATCTCAGAAGACAATTAATGAGTCAGAGAGTGAACCAGTTCAGAGCAAAGGAAAACAGAAATGAGCCCAAAGAAGCCATCCAGAAGAGAACATTTGAACACCATTCCTTACACCAACTATTACAGAGTCCTTCATTCAGATCAAATATTGAATTGGTGATTAGCACTGTCAGCTCAATTTTAGAGATATAAAGAAGTCCCTACACCAAAGGGCTCTAGTACATTGGAGGTATAAAAATTGAAAAGAAAACAAATTATTTCCTGAAAATAATTCCTGCCTTATATGAAAGAAAAACCTCATCAGTGTTGTCTTAAACTGTCTTTTGGTCAGGAAGCAGTAGTGATTAATTGGTGGTTTTAATTGATGTGTATGGGCAGGCAGTGAGGGAGAGGGGTTTCTGTGCTGGCGCCTGGGGAAAATGAAAAGTAAACCTTTTAAAAGCCACACAGGGCGTAATTTTCATTGGAATAATTGCTCCTGAGGTTGGCACTCTGGGGAAACAACAGTTTCATCCCATTCTCCATGATCTGAATATGTGTGATCATGCATCAGCCTTCACATCATCACCTGCTTCCCAGATAACAACTGTGTACAAAATGATCCATCTCTTCCTGGAAATACTTTCATTTAAATGATTCATAGGAACATGTTTATTAGAAGGAAATGTTTACATGAATTTATACAATTAATTTTGATTCATTGGCTTTCATTTGCACTCAGAATGAAAATAAATTTTGGAATGAGTCATGGATGGAGGAGATGTTCTTTTTTCTGGCCAGCCCTGCGGTGGCCATCAATAATTCTCAATCATGCTTTAGAACTTCTGGTAAATTCCTCTCAGGGCAACGCTGCAGGCTGGGTTCAGGAGGAGGAGGAGGAGGAGGAGGAGGAGGAGGAGGAGGAGGAGGAGGCAGGCGCGGTGCGCGTTGTGTGCTTTGCTCAGCTGCAAACAGAGCAGCCCCAGACCGAGGGGACACCTGCCACCCTCAGCTGAGAGCGGCAGCTGACAGAGATTTATTGCCTAAAGGACAAGTCCTGGTCACTCAGGGGTAGCTGGGCTGTGGTGTTAAAATGAAAACATTTTGCAGCCATCCGCGCTGGGAGGGGATGCGGCCAAGGCTCTCAGGAACACAGATTGATGCTCGGCGTGGTCCAGGTGGAATATGACCCTCCTTGAGGATCCCTCCCAACTCAGGATATTCCAGGATTCTCTCTCCTCACTTATTCAAACATATCCTTGAACTGTTTCTTTTCAAACTGGGGTCAAACATAGGGAAAGAAACAAAGCAATTAGAGAAAAAGAAACACAAATTTTGTCACAGACTAAACGTGACTTGTTTCATTGTTCTGATAACATCACAGTTCTTGTAACTGAATTGTCAGAATGAGCACCTTGTGGGAGATTTAAAGGTATTTAGGCACTTTTATTGGGTTAGTCACCTGAATATCCTAAAAAGCTGACCTTCTCTTCAAAAAAGATCTTTATTGCCTCTAAATGCAACACCAAATTACCTCTATAACCTCTTCCTTTTTTACTGTTTGTCTTTGCATAATGTAACAGCAGGGCTTTGAGGCTCGTGCTGTGCTCTGTTTCTGCCCTCTGGGCAGCCCGTATTTGCACAGAACTGTGGTAAAGCTTTTTCTTTCCCCATCTGAGACAAGATCATTTAAACAGCAGCTGTCTTTCTTGTGGGGGAAAAAGTACTTATAATTTTGAATAACTACCTACTCAGGTCTTTCTTTCCATCCACTGAAAGCTGCTGGAACATATCAAGGGAAAGAGTCTATGGAGAGAAAGTTAATAGTCATTTTGTCACAAAATTGAGTTTGAAATGTAATGATGTTTACAAAAAACCCCAGTTTATTTTAGCAGAAAGATTTTGAAATAAACTGCTTGCAAATAAATGACACTTTGGTTGAGATTCATTTTAAGGAGCCTTTCCAGTCTCTCAAACAAATGAACTGCTGGCAATAAAGACTAAAAGACAGCAATAAAAAGGCATTACATATTCCATCTCAGGCTTTCAAAAGTCCACAGAAGCCAGCGGGGAGCTGCTCCCCTCCTCCAGAATTTCAGCCCTGCAGACAGCAGATTCGAGAAGGGTTCCCTGCTCTTTCTCTAAGTGGGTCGGTTTAACCCCCCTGCCCTCCTCCCTTCTTGCCTCCCTGAGGCCGGCGGAGCTGAGCCGCAGGCAGCTTTGTCTGCACTGCAGCCGGCTGCGGAGCCACGCACGGGCCATGAGACAATCAGCCCGGATTAAGAAGGGGTTTCTGCCCATTTTCAGGTATCCTGGTGGTGCACTCTGGCTCCCAGCTTCACCCAGCTCCCGTTGAGCTGTCAGCTCTCACCTCCAGTGCAGCCCTGACACAGTCGTGCTGAGGTGAATTAAATCAGTGTATTCCTGATAACGGTGATTTCAGCTCAGTGCAGAGAAAAGTAATAACTTCTGTGTATCATTTGCATCAGCTAGCCCATATTTAAGAGAAATGGGAAATCAATGTTCAAGGTTGGTCTCATGTGGCTGCCACTGTATTTTCTTACAGCACAACCAGGTGAACAGCAGGTGGATTATGCAGAACTGCCTCCACCAGAATAAAGCCATAATTGAAATGGACGTTGATGTCACTGAACAATTTATCTTCCTTAAAAGGGTTTTGCTTTACAGAAGAAGCTAATTTAGTCTGGGAATTAAATTGATGGCCATGTGGGAACATTTGTCTAATTCACTCAGAGTTGTATCATTAGCCATGATTGTTTGATCAATATTTACAAAACAGTGGAATTTACTTGGTTGACAGATGTCAGAGTTCCTCTCCTCATTACTGAAAGCAGATTCTTTGTGGATAACCTGCAACAACATCTACCTCCTTAGAGACTCAAAATGCTAATACGAAGTTAATAATGGATTTTTGAATACATGATACAGTCTTCCACAATCTTTTAGGAAGCAGCTAAACCCAGGAACTGTTCTTCCTAAATACATAATATTAATATGCACCACATGCAGAAAGTTTTAGTGGCCTTACAGGATTGGATAAAACCTGGGGGATGCCAAACATTCTACATCTAGCAGCTAAAAAAAGAATGACTTGTATTCTCAGCTTATGTGTGGGTAGGAGCAGAGTGCTTCAGGAGATACTGCTGCAATTACATGTACACTTCTGGGATTGTCTATTCTCCCTCTTTAATTGTGTCATATTATTAGTCTTTTATCAGTTTTACTCTACCTGTGGAAGCTGAATCCCTGACAAATGTATTTTAGACCAGCATGAGAAATTATTCGGGTCAAACAATTTTATACATGTTCATACTTGAAAAAAATACAGAAAATAAATTCATTTTCAGAACTTTAATTCTTCTCATTAAATCTTTTCTTCATTCCTACAATTTTAATCATTCAGCTTGCATTCTGTGAATTGTGTCTATGACCACCTAAAATGATTTATCTAATCTCAGTTCAGCATTGTCCTGTTTTGGAGAGACTTTTTACCAAGTGGCAAAATTATATCTCCTCCTCCCTTCTCAACTAAAATTCACTTAATGTCTCATTTTAGCACAGCTTTTGGAAGTTCTTTGTAAGATTTATCACTATCAATGCTGCAAAGCAATGTGATATGCGGTGTATTCAGAGAGAATCATCATAGCACAATTTGTGAAATTATAGAAAGGAATTTGGAATACTTGCCACTAAAAATGTGTGTGTTCATGGTGAAATCTGAGCTGCAAACCCCAGTGCCCAGATCTGGATTTGGATGTGTGAATTCGGAGGGAGGAGCTTTGTTCAGTTCTGTTACAGACAGAAAGGCTCCCTCTGCCTCCCTTGGTAAAAATCAGAGTTGTTCCACTGCAGAGCTTAGAACAGTCGATTTGGGGCAGTAATTACCAGAAATACCTACTTATCAAACAGAAAATAGAAAAGAGAGGCCTGTTTAAACAACATGAATCCATTCTTCTGTGAATGTTGACTGTTTTCATTGCTTTCCTATTTTTTAACTCTGATGCCTGTGGCACAGACAATCAGTGAAGTATCCTGGGTGTAAAATTGAAGAAGTTTATGGAAATCTTTCCTGATTTTCCCTGGCTACCCTGTGTTTCGGTTCTTTGTTGATTCTTAAGGGTTTTGATGCCTCCTTGCTTTCTCTTCCCTTTTCTTTCTTCCTCCCCCCCCCCCCCCCCCCCTTTTTCTTTTAATAATGGATTGTTAACTTGTAAGCTCTTCTGCCTCTTAGCCTGGTTTAAAGAAATATGCAGTTACTTCCTAATGACAAGTAACATAGCAGTAACTTCCTCTATATTCTTTTTCTTCCCTTGCTTGACTTGCCCTCTGCAGTTAAAGTGATATATTTTCCACTTGTGCAATTTTATGATCTTCTTAAACCAACATGCACAAAAACATAAAACACAAGCAACTTGGGTAGCTCTCACTGACATTTAAAACCAGAAGCGTGACCACAGTAGGTAAAATATGCCTTTCTTTTCACTACATTTTTCATTTCATTGCATTTCTCACGCTGTAAATACTTTTTAAAAAGCATATGCCCATCTGTTAACAAAACAGGACACACTGAGGTACCCCCTGCCAGAGGAGGATCCGTGCACCCAGGGCTCCTGGAAGGAGGCAGCACACCTGGGCTTGTCCCAGCACGTGCTGAGTATCTGTCACACCAGGGGTGAGTGCTGGGCTGTGGGCAGGTGTGGGCTGGGGCACCTGGGCTCTCACAGCTCTGGCTTTGGGAGGGGCCAGAGGTCACTGACACCTCCAGGCCCTGCAGTGAGACCATCCCTCCTCCCAGGAACCTGTCCCAGGTAGGGCCAGGATGTCACCATGAGGGCGATTCTTTGATTCTCTTGGGTTAGAAGCCAGCCCCAGATGAAATCTTGTCTTCCATACGTTTTGGGTTGAGTAATTTCTCGTTGGTAGTTATGTAAGAACACAAATCCCTGTGCACTCCTGTACTGAAATTCAGTTTCTTTAAGTCAGTGTAGAATGAAGAATCAACTCTAGGATTTCCAGGTAATGGATTTCCATATGCTTGAATTTGTGTCTTTAATTAAAACGGTCAAATTGGTGCTTTTGAGAAGGGTATTTCCTTGATTTCCTTCTGTTCTCTTTTGGTCCTGGATTGGCAGGAGGAAAACAGAGGCAGACATGGTGATAGATTTGACAGCTGACCTATTACTCTCCAAGAAAATGATACCATGATGGACCTCCTCTAATAAGAATTCAGAAGGGATTAATGTCACTTTCAGTCTAATAAATGTTTGACCTTTATTATGGTCTTACAGAAATGAGAGCTGCTCACACTCTTCAATTTTAAATTCATGCTTTCCACTTTTAAATGTGGAAAGCCCACTGACTCAAGGCAAGTTCAAGAAATTGCTCCTGACTTCAGGCATTTTAATCAATTTATGAGTAACGGGATAAGCTGGCTCATGTGGAAGGTGGCAATCCAAGGACCTAAAAAATCTGTTTCATAAAGCTACATATAAGGCTTTCCCTCCTTTAGGAAGCTCTGTTTTATGATTCTGCAGATTTTCATTGGTGTACTTTCATTTCAGGTTCTGGGAAGAAAGCCAGGAGTTTAATCCCATTTTATAAGCAATTGGGGCCAAATTCTATTCCCAGAAAATTAAATGAGAGTTCTGTGATGGAGTTCAAAAGAATTGGGAATTGACCTCTATCTAATATCTTTCAGAATAATTTATTAAAAGTATTTCACTTTTTTTGCTATTGCATTACTAATGCAAATTTGTGCATTGGGTTTAAGACTTGGGCAAAGGGGAAAAGCAGCTAAATAATGATTGACATTCCAGTTATTTTATTTTTATGCTTAATGCATATTACTCCTAAAACCAATGCAATGCACGATTTCATGACATTACAGAAAAACATTACGGAAAGGGCCATTTGTGCTAAAAAAAAGAAATGGTTTGAAAAATATAATGCCCCAATCTCAGTAAGCCAAAATACAAGATTAGATCCAAACAAGCCACGACGGCTCAGGATCTGAAACTCAGCTTTCAGTACGAAATGTTGTAGATGGAATGTTTAAAGCTTGGGGCCAGTTTAATATTAAATGGCAATTTTTATAATACATTGTGTAAGTGATTAATCCCCCATTGTGCATTTCCACCTTGTTTTCCTGTCCAAACTCTCCTCCAGCCACTTCTTAAGCTTCGTTGCTGGAACCTGTGGCTGCAGGAGCTTCTGTGCTAAAGCACCTCAGGCCTCTCCCTCCTTGTCTGGAACGCTCCCCACTGATGCACAGCTGCTCTGCCCAGCAGCTCTGCCTGCAGCACTCCCTGGAAACATCACTGCCCTTTGTCCTTCACACCTGGCAGGTGCTTGGCAAGCTCCAATTGCAGGTAAGCGTGTGGATTAAGTTAATACACAATCAATATCGTTATAATGAATGGTTCCTTTAATGAACAGGCAACTCTCTTTCTTTTGGATTGGGATTTTCAAAGTTGTGTTCAGGAATTAATGTATTAAATTTCACCAGTGCTTTTAAGATAAGGGGACACCCAACTTCCTGGTGTACATATAACAAATCCTCATTGAATTTTGCTTTGGATTAGTATTCGAGGAAGAGGGAAAAGGAATGGTTTATTCCAAGCTTTTCTTCATTATTTTGGAGAATTGCCAGCCCTAAGTCAATTAAATTGTATTAGCTGCTTTAGCTGTCTCAGCTTGTCAGTTAAAGAGAAGTATGAGACCGCATGGTTTGGGAAGAAAGTAGAATTCCAATCACAGAATTTTCTAACTAATTCTTTGGAAAGCTTCTGTCAAGAAATACAGGGTTCAGGCTTCTCTTGGAAAAAGGATAGACTGCATGACTCGATGGCATTCCCAGACCATATTTTATTAATATATTTTATTAATATATTTTATTAATATATTTTATAATATTTCAATTTCTAAATCTAATACATTGATGTAAGTGCATTCACTTTTGCAGTCAGGATCTGGGGAAAAGCTGACACCAGAGAGGGAACTGACTTCTGAGAATAGATGAAAATGAGGGATGGAAGACTCTAGCTCTGTTTGACTACAGAGGAAGAGCAGTTAGACGAAAAAAACTCCTTCCAATGGCCCTGCATCCTTCAGGTACACCAGTAACCTTTCTCAGTTTTGACAGTAATGCCTAGGATGGAAATGGCCCCAATTTTGGGGCTTATGGAAGAAATTTTGGTATCTGATTCAATTATTTATTGAAGTTTTTAAAGAGGGAGTTATTACTTGTCTTAACAGGCACAGAGAAACTGAAGAATAAAGGCTAGTAGGGCTTTTAAAATAACAACTTATAGGGAAGCCAAGGAGAAATTTTTGAAAACTGACACTTTTCTTCACAGGTTTTTTTCCTGAGCTTGACAATGTTAGTGAACTAATATTGCAGATTTTGGGGTTACTTTAATGCAAGCAAGTGCCATTTCACAACTATATTTAATTAAACACTCGCAGTAGTCTTGGACAAAGTTTCTGAGTTTTTGAAACTTGTGTTATTTTGTTGTTTATTCCCCATGGAAGATAGTGATGTTATTGTTTGGTTTTCTGTCATTTGAGGCACCGGCTCTGTGTAAAACACAGATCTGTGCTCAGTCCAGGGTTCATCCTAATGATTATGTTCCTTAAATCAGTGCAAAAATCATGTGCAAAACAGAGCTTTTAAAAACCTTCAGTTTGTGCCAGTGGAAGCCCATGCCAATTAACTTTGCTCATTCCCAGTAATGAGGCTGTGACTGGAGGCTGTGCAGAGCTCAGGGGAGCACACACCATCCCTGGAGAGGAATGGGGCACAGCTCTGGGGAGCACACACCATCCCTGGAGAGGAATGGGGCACAGCTCTGGGGAGCACACACCATCCCTGGAGAGGAATGGGGCACAGCTCTGGGGAGCACACACCATCCCTGGAGAGGAATGGGGCACAGCTCTGGGGAGCACACACCATCCCTGGAGAGGAATGGGGCACAGCTCTGGGGAGCACACACCATCCCTGGAGAGGAATGGGGCACAGCTCTGGGGAGCACACACCATCCCTGGACCTGTGGTAAGGACTGGAGCACAGAGCTCATCTCCAGACCTTGGCTCAGGCCCCCACTTGTTGGAAGCCTGAGCAGTGAGAATTTTAGACTTTCTGTGCTGACAAAAATAAATACAACACCCACAGGAGCTGGTGGTGTCACTAACAGGACTCTTTAGTCACACTTAATTGCCTTGCTAGATCAAAATTTTAGGCACATCAAATAATTGAAGGTAACAATTTTGACCTATTGTATATTTGTTGTGGATGGAGATTTCATATAGATCAGTTGGAAAGTGAATGCAAAGTAACAGAGTCTCTGCTAAATTTGCCAGCAATATAAAATGCTCTGTGACTTTTGTGTGAATGCCAGTTGTCTTTTTAGTCTCAAAATTGCTTTCACAGCTTTGTTTAGTACCTCAGTGCTCAGCAGGAAAAAAAATCTGA
This sequence comes from Cettia cetti, assembly GCA_013401135.1. Lineage (NCBI taxonomy): Eukaryota > Metazoa > Chordata > Aves > Passeriformes > Sylviidae > Cettia > Cettia cetti. Next base: position 20,590 of record VZUI01042722.1, read on the forward strand.
ATATTTATATATTGAGCGAGAGGAAATGACCCTTACAAGTGACATAACTTCAACACAACTGCAAAGACTGTAAATAATAATGTGAATTATTTTGTCTTTGATCATCTAAAAGGCTTGTGTGATTTCAGCACTACTCTGTGCTATGAAACTTCTCTGTGAAATTTAGATTGGTAGCCAGGATCATCTGAAGAAGAAAACTGGGCATATTAAAATCTGCCAGAGTAGGGTACAGTCAGATGGGTAAGTGATATATCTGAGCCATGGTGAGCTCCAAGTGCTTGTGCATTTAACCGGTAAAATTGCATTCGCACTAGAAAGATTTCACAGCTTTAATTATGTTTTTGGATTAATTAAGGCAGTAAAACTTTCCAGTGCAGATGAGCCCTTGTTCATCTCATTTCTTTGCTTCCAGCATGCAGTCTATCAGATTGGCAGTGCAGTTTAGACACCCTCATTTTGTCATTTTGCAGGGCTCAGTGCGCTCCAGCAGCCTCACCTGGGCTGAGCTGGCTCTGGCCGTGCCCTCTGCCCCTCAGGGCTCACTGTGAGCCCTGCAGCAGCTGCTGGCAGCACTCTCAGGCTCTGTGGCTCTCAGGCAGGGGGGTTATCAGCAAATCTGGTACAGTACAATCAGCATTACCCCTGGAATGGTCTTTTTCACCTTCTGGCTGTGTCCTGTGCCTGTGCTGTGCAAACTGGGGCTGAAACTCCTCTGCTGGGGCTCCCTCTGCACCTTGGGCACAGCAGCAATTTACTGAGGAGCCCTGACACGGGGGCCAGGGCTGCTCAAAGGCTTCTATCCTTTCACTCTTCCCCTCTTTTGGCTCAGATTTGGGGTTTTGAGAGAGCCAGTGAGGCTCAGAGGGGAAGGTAAGAGATGAGAGGGCGAGGTGGAAATGCACACCCCATGTGAAGGGTGATGGCTGTGAGCTCCCCATCCCCAGTGCTTGCTGGTTTCCAGCCTGCCAGGCAGGAGCATGCCATTAATTAACACTTCTGCTGCACCCAGCTCCATCACTGGAGCAGCACAAAATCATCTCCCAGGTCATGCCTTGGAACTCAAGGGGTGACACAGGACAGGAGTGCCTCTGTGCCTCTCCAGTTTCCATAGAAGTTAGATATCGGGGTAGAAATGGCAGCCCTAAGAGTTCTAAGTTTATTGTTATGGTCTGCAAATCGTAAATCTGGATTAGGATCAGAAAAATTGAAAATGAATAATTTTAAAGATCAGAAAAATTTTTACCTTTACTTTCACTTCTTTAAAAATTAAAGTAATTATTTTCACAAAATGTTCTGGAAACTTAATAAATAACAATAGGCTTCATCTTAACTCACAAAACTCTACAAAAATACTAAAGTGTTAAAAAACAGACTTAAAAAATTTTAACAGTAGAATTTATACTGTGAAGTAACACTGAAGTAACACCAATCAAAATAAGAATTTCTACAATTTAATGGTACCAAATGAGTGAGTTTGAAATGAAGAATTACTGAAGACTCAAACAGAACTCTGCCCTCTGGTATCCTGTGGACAAATGGTAATGAGTTATAAAGCTCGTGCATGTGCTGGTTTATGGTTTAGTTCCTAGGGCTGTGCTGGGTCACTGAAGTGTTAAATGTATGCATATGTTTGTCTGATCTAATAACAATCTGCTGATAAATAAATTTAAACTTGAGGCCCTGAATTGTTGTGGACCTTCACAGGATTAACACTTTGATGTTTTCAGTTCAGTTGCAGTTGTAGGTTGTGTGATTGTCACAGTGAAAATGCAAGGGAAAATAGAATTTAAATCATGTATTGGTTATTCAAAAATCTCCAAACAAGCACCAGCACTACTGCCAGCTGCAAGAAACACTCTCTGGTAAATATAATTGGATGTAAATACAGGGCATTAATTATTCATGCATCTCTGCCTCACCAGACCCAGGGGGATCAGAAGTGATTTGCAGGATGGAGCAGAGAGGCCCCCAGGCTCCCTGGGGAGCAGCACGGGTCTCTCCCTGGGAGAGGAGCAATCACAGAAACCCCTCAGCGGCAAAGCTGAGCCAGTGGGCAGCAGGGAACCCCAGCTATGCTCAGGTTTCCTTACACAGGGTTTCCCTCAGTCAGAAACCTGTGGCTGGCATGGCTGCAGCAGTTAAAGGCACTAAATATTGCAGCTTCAGACAACAAAAATGAGGAGTGGCTCCAGCCAGGTTACTTTTGCAAGATCTGCAATAGCTGGGAAATAGTTTTATTTTTTAATAGCAGAGTCCCAAGATTGAAGACAGGAGTTAAAGATGGGATATCTCTGATTGCAAGAAGGAGGACAGTCTTATATCAACTTTAAATGGATTTGAGATATAACCCTTTTAAGGCTTGAGTTCATAAAGAGAATGTGACAAAAGGTCAGCCTGGCACATATGGCTCATTTACTGTTCAGCTGTACAAAGAACTTGTAATAGCTGGGGTTTATAATAACTAAAAACCCAATGGATGAGTGGGTACAGAGAATTAACTTCATAATCTTAACGTTGAATTTGAATGTTATTGAAAACAATTATAATTATTTGAATGACTAAACTGTATTTACATGTTTTGAGCTTTCCCTTTGGGATAGTTCCTTGCTTTTCTATCACACACCACTGGCTGGTAGATATTAGGCTGCAGTTAATAGCTCTGTTTTACATGGCAATATTATTTCAAGTACTTGAATGTAATAGCAGCAAAACACATCATGGGTTGTAGCTGTGGTCAAATCAATACAGTCATACAAAATGAGGAGAAAATTAATGTTGTGCTGTGAATGGCTCTAGCTAGAAAAAATGTCTTTTGTAATAATGAGCAGACTTAATAGTCCCTAGCACAAACACAGAAGAGCAACACGACCCCTCAAGGAACTCAAGGGAGCTTTGTGCTATCAAAATCCCCTGAACCCCTCCAAAGAGAAACAGGATTTCCTCCATGATAGGCTCTTCTTAAGGTCATAGAGTCACAGCTATAAATGGATAAATATCTAGGTGACAGCCAGCCAACCCAGAGAGCCTGGGTTGGAGTCAGCCTCTTGTCACCATCCCTGCCTGCTGCAGGGGAACAGAGCCTGCTGGGGAAAAGCAAGGGGCAGAGGGGGAGCTGAGCCCTGGCTCCAGAAGCTGCTGAAGGCTGCAGGGCTCTGAGTTTCTATGCAAAGAACAGCTCGTGGACATTACCTTAAGCACAGTGGATTTGTGATTCCAGGAGCAGGCAATGCACCAAGCTACAGGACAGAGAGGGCCCTGGTGGGGACAGCCTGAATTTGTGCAGCAGCTGAGCAGGGACCCCAGGGAGAAGCCCAGGCAGATTGAGGGGAGACCCCTCAGCTCTCTGCAAAGTGAACTTCACTTGCAGCTGGAGGGTCTGGGAATGTGAGACTGCAAACAAACAGCTGTAGGGGAAGACACCTGGGCTTTACTGCTTCCCTTAATGGATTAAACCCAAGGAATAGAAGCACTTCCTGAAACACTTGGGGCTGACAGTGACACTTCAATATCAAACCCAGCGTGAGCTGGAGGATGAAAAGGCATGCAGCAGTGCTTGCTGTGAGAGGACACACTGCTGCCAGTGCATGCACTGGTGCCTTGCCTTTCTTTTGCTGGCATGTGTCACCAGAATGCCTTCTGACAAAAACTTAATGTTTGATACAGTCTTCATACAGTTTCATACAGTTTTCTTGTAGCTTGGAGCAGAATTTCTCTTGCTGCAAACAGAATGAAGTGCTGAGCTCAGGAGTGGTAACAGGCTGCTGTTTCAGGCAGGGCAAGATCTTGAGCATCTTTTTGTGATGCTTTAGCATGGACTGAGCAGTGCAGATCTTGCAGCTGTAGTACGGAACATCATTGGTTTAGTGAAATCTGTGATCCCTGTAAACCAAGAAAAGAGTTCACACAATCACCAGGGTACTCCAAGGTAGGAGTCTGCTGCCTTAATTCAGATATCCCCTGTGCAGACATCCTGAGCTGAGCTGAGTGTTCAGAGTGCTTTTATAGCCCACGGAGAGAAATAAGGAATGATTTGTCTTATTCTACAGTAAATGCCTAAAGTGCCATATAAGTCACGCTTTAGAAAAGTCTGTGTCTCTCTGAGGACTGCTCAGGTGGTGCAGGTAACTGGTTGGAGACCTCTGAATTTCCAGGCAGGTGAGGTGTGCCCCTGGCCCTCAGGAGAACAGGCAGAGCCCTGCTGAGTGCAGGCAGTGCAGAAAGGCAAAGTCAGGTGTGCGGGCACACCCATCCAGGTGTGCCAGCCCTGCCCTGCCCCTCCCGGTGCCCTGCAGGTGTGTCCCTCCCAGGGCGAGTGCTGTCCCTCCTGGGCTCTCTGGGACAGCCTGCTCTGCCTGCTGGCCCCTCTGGCCCCTCTCTGCCTGCTTTAACCCAGCGACTTGCACTCCGGATCCACAGAGCACGGGGCTGATTGTGCTCAGTGTGCTTTTATCTGCCAGGTTTTTAATATATCCAGATGAGTGCACGGTATTTGCCTCAAGTCCGAAGCCAGCAGAAAAGGGCATCTTCCTTCATGGCCTAGCCTTAGGCTGCTGTGCTTTCATCTCAGTCCCAAGGTGTTTCTCAAGTTTATTTATAGAGGACACAAGTGCTGAGGTTGGTTTTCTGTTTCCTTGCACCACAGAGTCATTTACAGTAATGAGAACAGGATTCCAGCTGCTTCACAGTCCAAATGAGGACTTGAGGCCAATATCATGGGCCAGATTAAGTTCTAATTGCATTTAATTCTGGATGAAGTAGCTCTCCTTCTCTTTCCACTCATACCAGATCTGCTCGAATGTGGCTTTAAGGTTTCCTTTGTCCTGCTTTTGTGTTGTGGATTTGTTCCTTGATTGCAGTGTGATTTCAGTAATTGCTGAAGTTTCAGTAGCTAACTATGTTAATTGAGGAGCTGGACAGATGGCTCAAGCATCTGATATTAAGCTTATTGTGCTGAAAGGATGTAGCCATCAGGATTTGAAGTGTTACCATGGGAATGCTCTTCCAAAGGCTACGGAGAGCTGGAAGCTTTGCACAGCTCTGCCGGGCTGTAGCGACATTAGCTTTGAAGAGATAAAAAGAGGCAATAAAGGGTCAGTTTAAAAAATCCTTGGAGAAGTAGTGTGATCTATTGGTATCCTCAAATTGGCTGCTGTGTAGTCAACCACTCCGAGGAGCATCAAAAGCTGTGATTAACTTTAAAACAGAGCCATCATTTTGTAGCTTTCACTGTGGACTTCAAATTGATACAAAAACTTCTTGGTCTTCTGAATCCTCAGTTTAGTTCACTGAAAAGAATTTTCAGTGACTTTCAGAAAAGGAGGATGGTTTGGTAGCTAAGAATTGGGATGTCATTTCAGTAAGACCCACAATTGTTTGGGTTTCTGTAGGACTCAAACATCTCACCTGAAACCTGAAGAGTTGAAATAATGTAGACTTCAGCTTAAAGCAGCTTAAAATTCATTTGGGTGAGTAGTTTCATTCCTTCATAGCAGAATAATTGAAATTTAGGCCAACATATTTCTTTGAAGCTGCTATCTTTCTGAAACCATCTACTCTGTGCTGAAAGGCTGGATTGGATGGCATGAGGGTTACTCTTGATGCCCCCGTTTCTGTTTTTCAACAACAAAAGAAGGGCTGTCCAAGGAGGTCACTCACAAATAAATCTGTTTCTGTTTGACAGACACCCACTGTCAGTACAAACACAAGTTACAGGTAAGGAAAAAAGAACCAGTTCAACAATTCCATTTTCTCATAAAATGTGATTTTATTGTAGTGTCTTATCTCATATTTGGTATTTTTCCATCACTGAGCACTTTTTAAGAATCTGTACCTTTGTTTTGGAATTTAAAGCTTACCTAAGATGTGTAGAAAATCTCTCCCACACTTAGGTAGAAAAGGAATATCTGGCAGCACTGCTGGAGAAGGGGCTGGAACACTCATTTCCCAGGGAAAAAAGTCCTTTGGTGGCTGAATGCATTTGAGTCAGGGTTGTTCAGCCCTGCTGAAATAAGATTGCAGCGATTCCTGGCTTGTGCAACATGAACTGAGGCCATGATTTTGCATTGTTTTCCTTGTGATTTTCTGCTGCTTTTGAAGCACTGCCCTTCATTCTGGACTATGAAATTAGCAGCAAAAACACTCCTGATGAAACGAACCAAGCCTCATCACTGGCTGTCCTGTTCTTCAGGCCATTTTTAGAGCACCACATTCTTTTATTCATTTTCTTGAAGAGCTTTGTGTGTTGCTGATGTGGATTTCTGACTTTTCAAAAGCTTCTTTCATTGCCATGCACCCAAACAAGAAGGTGAGAAGTGCCCATGCTTCAGATCTCATACCTTGTCTGAAGAGCAGCTTCAGTCAAAACGTAATTATACAGAAATGACGAGCAATTATTGCAGAGAACAGCTCCTTGGCAAACTTTGAAGAGCATCTCCTGCTTTAGCCGGGCAGGCTGGGTGCCTGTGTGCCTCTGCTGTTACCAGGAGAGCTCTGCAGTGCCCGTGCCTTCCCCTCTGCTCCTTCCCCAGCGCTGCCCAAGGGGTTCCAGCGGCACAAAATCCACTGGGGAGAAGCAGACACTGCTGTTTGCATGGTGCAGGTCAGCCTGGCAGAAGGGCTGTCTTTCCTCATGGTGTTGTGCATTAAATACTGTTTATAGCACAAATATAATAATGCAATATGCATGTGAGAGGATTGAGATGGGCCAGGCCCCCAGCCACGGGGGTGGGTGAGTGACAGCTCTGACTCTCCTAACAGTGCTAACATTTGCTCAAGGCTGCAGGTGAAGCTCATCTATTGTCCCAAATTCCACCAGAAATTCACACGGAGGTCCTCACTGGAGTGTAGAGAGGCTGTTCAGCTGTCTCTGAAAGATGCCCAGTGAAAATGCTGTGCAGAATGCAGAAAACCAAGTTTCTTGGGTTTTCTCAACATTACAGTGTTGGAAATGATAATGCTGCTGGATCATTAACTTCAACAATGTCAGCAGGTTCTCACCATGGCATTTACATTAATTAGTCTGCATGTTATTTAACAGCACACTTCTCTTAGATGAATTCACTAATGTACTTTTTGGCTCCCACTATTGTGGAGTGCCTCTGCTTCAAAAGTAAGCTATTAAATGCTAGAAAAGGTAGGAAAATTTGTGGCAACACACACCAATGTGTTCACATTTGAAGAGAATCACATAAAGACACTGAATGATAACTTCCTTGAAGGAAACTCTTGCTGCTTACTATGCAGAGTGTTTGTTTCTGCCTCATGTGCAGGCAGGAAAGAAAACAAAAACCAGAATATCAAATCCAGAGAAGGAGCAAATGTTTATGAACCTGAAAAGTGAGATGAATGAAGGGTGCCAGCATTGAATTGTTTTAGCATAAATTAAGACACTGTTCACAGTCCAGAAAAGGAACACGAAAATATGATGAGACTCTTATATTCACAGATCCATCCACAGCTGCTCCCTGTCTGTGGAGGAGTCAGCTTGAACTGCAACCTCTTTGCATTAAAGAGCAGCACGTAAATCTCTTTTCACAAATCTCAGAATTGAGAGGAGCCTCTCAGCTTGGCCAGGAGTTGAGAAGTGAGATATGATTCTTTTGTTTTGCCTTATCTCGGAGCCGTTTGCTGCTGCTGAACTCGGTCTGGCAGGTTAATCAATCAATTAACTGGGAACAGAGGGAGCTGGGATGGGAGGGAGAACTGGGATGGGGAGCTGGGATGGGAAGGAGATGGGATGGGAAGGAACTGGGGTGAGAAAGAAAGGCTGAGCTGCAGAGCATCCCCCAGAGAAATGTCTGAGGCAGCTCCAGGACAGAGCTGCTCGAACTGAACCAATATTTGAGAGGCACAATAGATACACACAAAGATTTATTTCTTTCTAGGGTTTTTTTTTTTCATTTCTTTTCCTTAGGCTGTGTCTTTCATGCTCCAGATCTTGAGATGCATGGCACGGAATGTGCTGTGTAGGAGGCAGCAGCTCTGTGATTGAGCTGCTGTTTAAAGTTAAGTTATATATTGCCCATAAATGGTTATTTTCTGGGGCTTATCATCTTCATTAAGAATCACTTTGTGCTGAGAATTTCTATTAATGTGCTTGAAGCTGGCTGTTTATGCCTCTAAAGTAAATTTCACTCTACAGTTCCTGAGTTTTTAAGCTTTTATTGACCACTGTCAAAAAGAAAATCGCTCTCAAATCTTTTTAAAAGAGGAAACCACAAACAACATCTTTGACTTTGGTACTGTGGAAATCCACAACTTTTAAAAATTACCCAAATCCAGATTTAGCTGAGATTGCCATAAAACCACTCATTATGTAGTGGTGGCCATAAAACAGCAATTATAATATTTTATTCGGAGTTTTAATTATGTAATTGCAAGGAGTATGTTGATTGAAATCTTAGAATGGTGTTAAAGATAATATTATGACATTTTAGCCCATATTCTTCGGAAGTGCTTCTAAATGGCACCAGGATTCACATGCTCCATCTGCCCTCCCTTGCATGTTTTGTTTTTCATTGAAGGGGGCATTTGTTAAATGCAAACACAGTGCAGTTCTCTTTATGACCCAGGTGGCAGAGGGGTGGCAGTCCTGGCATCACACACTCACCCCCTGCCCCAGCCATCTGAATCCTTTCCTGATCCTGGTTCATCCAACCCAGTCCAGTTGTTTTCAGCTGGATTTCATTGGACTGTGCAAGGGCCCCATGGGTACTGCCTGCTTCTGGTCCTGGTCCTACAGGAAATAAGGTTTTCACCCCAATAAGTCTGTTTAAATAAAGAAACAAATAAATAGACAAAAAAATCCATTTGCTTTTTTGTCAAAAAATAAGTTAAGTCATCTGAAATTTCTTCTGGCCCTGCACTATGGACATCAAAAGATTACAAAGGCACTCAGAGAATGTGTAAGTAAGCAGTAGCACAGAATTCCATTTTGGAGATCAATGTATAGCTCTTGGCATCATTAGGGGCAAGTTTCATGCATAATGTAATTACTGCATCTCATAAATCAAATGATATTAATAAGCTGATCTCTGTGGGACAGAGCTGTCATTTGCTATATTATTGAACAATGCTTATGATGCTGGGCTCGTAACTTGATTGAAATTGAGATCTGACTGTAAAATTTTAATCAGGAAAGCTTGGTAGATTTTCTTTCCTCACAATTTATACCATTCCACAATACATTTTTCCCTATAATTTTAACCTTTTTCATTTGACAGATATTGATGTGTTTTCCCAAGCTTTAATGGAAATAAAATTGTCATAAAACCCCCCAATAATTGCATGTGTTTCTGTAACAGTTACAAGCCAGAATACGAACTCAAATTAATGTAGTCGAAGCTACTTCTTAGTCTTTTTGAGGTCTCCTACTCTGAGTCAATCCCACTTCTCTGAATTGTAGTAACCAGCAGTACCTGTAGAAAAGTTTGTGTTGCCTGTCCTCACGAGAGATTGGCTTGCAGCTCTTTAATGTCAACAAACATTGCACACAGGTATCAGCAGGAAAGCTTACAGGACCAATATTAACACCTTCAGCTGTTTGAAATTGTAATACCTAACTGCAAAGTACTCTTGATGCTGTAATTCTTATTCAGAATTTAATTAAACAATAAGCAGGGGGATTTTTCTTTATTTTATCCTGATACTCTGATCAAATCTGAAATTTCTGGTGGTGATATCCTGATGCATTTTGGAGGTTTTTGTACCACCCTTCTGGCAGCACATATGCAGAGATATTGCATTATTCATTCTCTGGGTATGACTCTCGTGGTTTGAATATTTGTAATTGGGTAGCTCTCAGGCACACCAAGCTGCAAGATGAAATTTTTGCGTGGAGATTTTCAGCAGTTTATTGTAATGTACCCACTTTGGGGAAGAACAGACTGTTTTTATGCATGAGAATATTTCATGTCCATAAAATGCTGACCTTATTCTAGGAGACAGTACTGTTGTCTTACACCTCCAGGTGAGCAAGTGTGTCTCTAGCAGATACACATGTTCACAAAAGTGGAATTTTCCTGGAGATGTGCTCTGGAGGAAGCTGCCCAGGCAGCCCCACTGTCCCTGTCCTCGTGGCCACTCAGAGCTGCCTGGTGTCACTGGGAGCATCTCTTCCCTGAGCTCATCCTGGTGATCAGTGGCCCCTCCAGTGCTGGGATGGTTCAGGGATTAGAACAGGGGGACAAATGTTTTACAGAGCAGACAATGTCATCTTCTTCCAGCTCGGCTGACTAACAAGGAGGTTATTTCTTCATGTTCCAGATTTTCTCTTACCTCTTTCTTGTATATAAGATTTTCTTTTCTGCTGATGATTTCTGTACTTTTGGCCATTTGGAATGACAATACCATGACATCTGGCGACCAGTTCTGTGTATTAATTTTAATTTTTGATACTTTGCCATGAAGCAGTTACCCCAAATGCTAGTAATCACTGTAAAAAATCCATTAGTAAAGAGATAACCTCAGCAATACCCATAAAGTGTGTATGAACAACACAATTTTTTAAATATTAAGTGAATTCTTATCTGCGTAGCCAGCTGTCTGCCCATTGGCACCCAGCTGCTCCCAGTCAGGTCCTGCACTGTCCCCCTCATCTGCTGGGAGCTTGGCCTGAGCTCTTGGCTGCCCACAGACCCCGAGGGCTGTGGGACAGTTTGAGAGGTGCAGGAAGCAGTTGTTGAAATGGAGCTGACTTCTCTGGAGACTCCTTCAGAAAAAGCACAGCCAAGCTCCCCAGCTCCTCAGCCTTGTTTGCTGTCACAGCTTTGGTGGTGTTCCCTCAGAGGGTGCCAGCAGGGCTCCTGCTGACAGCCACGTCTCAGCTGGCTGCACTGCCTGGGCCTGGTGATTTCATCTACAGAAACACCAGCGCTGCTCCTCCTCGGGGCTGGCAGGGGGATGTTTGTGCTCAGCCTTTAGCAGCAGCTGCTGTGGCTGCTGAGGCTTTACCTCTGCTCCATCACACTGCTGGATCCCATCCCGCTCACTGCAGCTCTGCAGCGTTCCTGGGCTGGTTCTGATGGTATTGGAGAATAGATTGAGCTCGCCCAGAGATGCGTGAATTGGAAAGAGATCCAGAGCAATAAAGCACAGAGCTGCCTCTTCAATCCAATGGCTTTCCTGCCTCGTCCTGTCAGGGCTGAGGATGAATGGCTCTGCTCTGGGTGGCACTGTCCCTGGCACTGCTGCCAGCACTCCCCAGCAGGAGCAAGCTCTTGCTCTGGGAGGCAGCTGGATGCAGAGAGCTTTGTTATCCCCCCTGGCACTGCCTTGGCTGCTCCTCCTGCTGGGGAGCTCAGACAGCCCCTGCCCTGTCCCCTGCCCTGTGCCTGTCCCCTGCCCTATCTCCTGTGCCCTGCCCTGGTGCTCCTTCCCTCCTCTCCTGTCTCCTGCTCTCTCAGGTGGCTCCTGGGGCTCCCTGGCCCTGCTGGGCTGGGCTCAGTGTGGAGCTCCTGGGGCTGAACCCCACAGACCCTGCCCTGAGGGGAGCTCAGCCAGGCTGGGAGTACAGAACTCTGCCTTTTGTGGGGTGGCTGCCCTCCTCTGTCATTTCATCAGAATGTCTGGAAACAGATTTAAATCATCATCAATTACTACTCTGTGCTGTTGGTATCTCCACTGAGGCGAATAAAATGCTACATAATTTATAAATCTAATTTCTCTGCATGTTGATTCTTTCTATATTCCCAGCTCCTGCAAGGTTTTGTAGATATGCAAAGTATGTGTGATCCATTTTTGGGAGTAAGTTTTAATTATTAATATTTTTAAAAAACCAATTAGAATAATTTTTGGAGTTGTTAGATATTGTAAATGAGTGTCATTTCCCTATCTGTACCGCTGGGTGCAAATAAAAACAGTGATTGCAGTCCCCTGACTTTCCGGGAGTAATCTGGCAAGGAGCAGCCCTCCAAGGCTTGTTTTCAATCTTTCCTTTTCTGCCATCATCTGAGCAAAGATGGATTTTTCCATAGTATCACTAAAAACATTCATAAACAATAATGTTTTGCCGATTGTAAGTGGTATGTTTTAAGTTACATTTAAAGCATCTGAAAGTAATTTAACCCAGAGCTACACCGTGTCACTTGAGAGAAGAAAATCAAAGCAGCTTTTGAATCTGCTGTGACTTCAGTGGTGCCTGTAAAGGCAGCTCAGAGGAGTCCCTGGGCACCCCGAGGTGGGAGAGGTGGTGGGAGAGGTGGGAAAGGAGGTGGGAGAGGTGGGAGAGGAGGAAAGGTGGGAGAGAAGGTGGGAGAGGTGGAAGAGGAGGTGGGAGAGGTGTCTGTGTGTAGGACTGCCCAGCTCCAGCAGCCCCTGGAGCTCCTCTGCCCCATCCAGGTGTCTCTGCTTCCCTTCACCGTGTGAGTACTTTAACATTCTACTTCCCAAAAATTACTGTTGCAGCTGCAGTTGAACATTTTAATTTGTTTGGAGTGCTGTTTTGCAGTGGGTAATGCTATAAAGCCAAATTAGAAAAATTACAATGTATGTTCATACAAATTAATTATTCCTAATGATTTCCTGCCCAAATATATATTCCTTTCTGTGAATGAAATGGAAAAATTATTCTTTATCCTGGGAAAATGTCCACATGTTTATGCAAATCTTAATTTACAATCTCATTATAGCTCTGAATTAGACTAAAATGTATTTCTGTTATAATTTTGAGGGTTTTTTTCTTCTTGACTCTTGTCCCCTCCCTGCTGCCTGCAGGTGGTTTGGAAATGCAGCTGGTTTATTGTTCTGTTCAAGGCTGCTTTGGTACTGTAGGAAATAATCTGGTTTTCCTGTGGCCATGAGGAATCTGTTGGTTGTCTTCAGTGGAATTTCTGTCCTTAAATCTCCACTGTGCGTGGCATTTTTATCTTCAGCTCCAGGGAGATGTTACTCCTCAGCTCATGCAGTGCTGCAGATCCTGGGCAGGTGGGGAGCTCAAGGACAAAATATTTCTTCTGCATCAGGACACACTAAAATATTGTCAGTATGGGTGTGTTAAAACACAGATCCTATCAGTAGTGTAGTGATATTTTTCTGGTAATATCAGGTGTTCCCACATTCTGATAATCACTGAAATCATCAGTTTTCACCACTTCTTCAGGGTTCATTTGTTAAAGGATTTTTTGTTTGTTTGTTTGTTTGGTGGTCTTTTTGGGTTTTTTGTTTGTTTGGTTTGGTCTAGTGGGTTTGGTTTCTTCTGTTTGTTTTTTGTTTGCTTTGTTTGGGTTTTTGTTTCCTTTGTTTGTTTGGGTTTTTTGGTGCTTGGTTTGGTTTTTGTTGGTGCGTTTGGTTTGGTTGTTTTATGCCGGTGAATACTCTCTGTATTACAGGTATTACACAGAAAACCCCAATCTTCTTGGATGGATAGTCCTTGATTAGATCTCGTGTTCTATAAATGTGACATCAAAGCACTACCTATGAAACATCCCAGGAAATAAAGGCCTGAACAGGCAGCAGGTGAAGCTGAAACTTCTCTTATTTGTAAAGAAAGGCAGTACATTTTAATGCAAGCTCTCCCCTTTTTTATACACTGAAAATCTTATTGGTGACGCTTTCCTTTCTCCTCAGCTGTGTCCTCCCAGCCTGGCTGGTAATTAATGTCCTTTGTTCTCAGAGCCCTTGGAGCCGCCCCCACAGGGCTGGAACAGCCCTGCAGTGAAGGGAGCTGGGATCCTGTGGGGCTGGCTCTGACCCCACAGGGCTGGAACAGCCCTGCAGTGAAGGGAGCTGGGATCCTGTGGGGCAGGCTCTGACCCCGCAGGGCTGGCTCTGACCCCGCAGGGCTGGCTCTGACCCCGCAGGGCTGGCTCTGACCCCACAGGGCTGGCTCTGACCCCGCAGGGCTGGCTCTGACCCCACAGGGCTGGCTCTGACCCCGCAGGGCTGGAACAAGCCCCGCAGTGGAGGGAGTTGGGATTCTATGGGGTTGGAGCTGGCTCTGACCCCACAGGCTGGAAGAAGCCCTGTAGATGGAGGGGGGTTTTGTGGGGCTGGCTCTGGCCCCACAGGCTGCAGAGGAAGCACAGCCTGAGAGCAGCTGTGCAGGACCTGCTGCCTGGACACTGCAGCTGCTGCAGCATTTCCTGCTCTGTCCCTTGCTGTCCCAGGGGAGAGCCTGGCTTCCCTGCTGCTGCTCAAAAATTCATATTATTGCCAGCCAAATGGATGACCTGGAAATGATAAATAAGAGCTAATTCAAAACCAGCTGACTGTAAAAAGTTTTGAGAAAAAAAAAATAGCAGGAGCTAAATTTGGAAGACAGCGAAAAATCAATTAATAGAAATGTATTTGAAGGAAGATGCAAAATGAGGCATAAAAACTTATTTAATAGGTTCTGTTTTGGCAAGAAATATAGAACAAAATATGGAACCAGTGATGGAAGAGGACAATAATTGTTTGAATGTTTTAAACAGGTTAGAGTTTGTAATATTTTCCACTTAAAGTGAATGCAGAGCTCATGTGTTGTTATTCAAAGGCTTGGAAGCCTTTTTCCCTTAACCAGGAAAGGCAGCAATAGGTGCAGGTCCATGCCAGAGTTGGCTGAATGAGAAACGTGAGTACAGAGGGACAGGAGGCTGTGTTGTTTTCTCTCCCTTTCTCTCTGCAGTGCTATGCAGGAGCTGTTTGATGGGGACAGGTGACATTTTCCCTCCCCACTTTAATTCCACCACTCCTCCAGTGCCACCAACCAGTGGACCCTGTTCTAGTCCAAGGAGATATCTTGATTTATGGCATTGTAACAGGATCATTTTTCATGCTCAGACCAGCAGTTATCAGCAGTTTAGGTGATGTGTTGGACTCTGCGTGGCTATAAAAGGCTCTTTCCAGTTAAATAAGTTTTAAAGATAAGTTGAGGCATTTGCTATTGCAAAAATCATTTTATTAAACTGTTTCATACCTATTCCATTCCAGCATAAACCCACTTGACCTTACTAAAGAAAATTGTGTTCCTCGATGATTTTAATTCATTGATGGCTTATGTGGCCATAACTTGCCCCTAATGTCAGTGCATAAAGATAATATTTAGGCATCCCATTTTTCCTTTCCTGCAGGGGTGCTCAGGGGCTGCTGGGGGATGGCCCTGCCTGCAGCAGGGGTTGGAGGGAGAGAATCTTTGGGGTCCTTCCAACCCGAGCATTTCTATGATTGATTGGTATGGGAAAGGGGAAAAGATCCACACACTGTGTAGTACCCAGAGCTAAAGAAAATGTGCCATAAGATCTCAGATTCCAGGTAAAAAGAAGTAATCTTTTCTTCCCTGTCTGTGGTGTTTCCCATAATTGCTGTGCTGCTGTTGCTATGGCAGTGACAGCAATTCTCTGTCTCTCTATTGTCCTCTTTCCTGTCACTTACATCTCCTTACATGTGCTCACTTCCACTCAACAGATGAATTGCCCATCTTCATCATCTTGTTTTTCATCTTGCTTTACAGCCTCATACAAGAAGCTTATTTTAAGTCTACACAGAACTTAAAAATAGATATATACTTAAAGACTCTGCTGGGCTGGTACCAGTGCTAATTTCTCACAGGATCAGCCCATCAGCAGCAATGGGAGCTCTCTCCTACTCTCCACAGACTATTTCAAGGACCTCTTCAACTGAGGCTGACATTGTCTCTTGTGCTGCTTCAGCAAATTGACACGAGAAAGACTGAAATTCAGCCCTTGCTATCCTAGCAACTGTAAACTTTGCTCATCCTGTGTGTGTAACACTGAGCCTGGCTGAAAGGGAGAGGGCTGGGAGTGCTGCTGAGCGTTATTCCTCACCAGTGGTGCAGCCCAGGATGCAGAGTGTGATGGGCACAGGAGTCCAGGATGAAGGGTGTGAGTGGACTTGTGTCCCAGGCTGTTTGGGTGCAGCCTAGGATGGGACTGGGCACTGCAGTTTGTGTCCCAGGCTGTTTGGGTGCAGCCTAGGATGGGACTGGGCACTGCAGTTTGTGTCCCAGGCTGTTTGGGTGCAGCCTAGGATGGGACTGGGCACTGCAGTTTGTGTCCCAGGCTGTTTGGGTGCAGCCTAGGATGGGACTGGGCACTGCAGTTTGTGTCCCAGGCTGTTTGGGTGCAGCCTAGGATGGGACTGGGCACTGCAGTTTGTGTCCCAGGCTGTTTGGGTGCAGCCTAGGATGGGACTGGGCACTGCAGTTTGTGTCCCAGGCTGTTTGTGTGCAGGCAGGATGAGACTGGGCACTGCAGTTTGTGTCCCAGGCTGTTTGCAGTCTCACAAATTTCACTGACAGTGGGCAGACAATTCCAGCAATCACATAACAGCACAGAGCAGGAGCATTGACATTTCTCATGCATAATGGGCACTTCATTTTCATCTTTTAGAAAACCAGAACTATTGACTTTGTGGGGGAAGAAAGGATAACATAGTGCAAACTTTTATGGTGGAGATGTTTTATTACAGAAACAGTTTGTAGCTGATTATCCAGATTAATCCTGCTTGGAATGGGTTCCTCCATAACTGCAGTGCAGTAGCACAGGAAGAGGAACCTGAGGGTGTCATTTGTGCAAAAGAAATAAAAATGCTCCTTATGCTACAGGAGGGAGAGAAGGAACCCAGTATTTCCTGGCTAACAGAGCCCATTCTGGTGGTTTCTCTCCATTTAAATTGTGATCTTGGGAATTAATTTGGTTTGGCTCTCATTCTCTCTTTTGCACAATAGGAGAGACATCCTGGTTAAATTATCTCTGTGGCTCCTGCTCTGAATGTCATCTCTGGGATCCTGCAAACACTTAGAGGAGCACCTGCTATTTTTTCCACAGACAAAGATAACTTTGAATTGGAGCTCTGAACCTTTCAGGATCATGGCATCCAAAACTGGCCTCTGCCTCTGCATGATGTGTAGGAAAAAGCCAACAGTGGGCAGATGGTGAGGTGCTCTTCTTTCCAATATTATCTTTTCTCAGCCTCTTGCCCCAGTTTCTGCAGCAGACTTTCATGTTCTTGGGGAAAACCATGGGCACCAAAACATAAGAAAATGCAAACACTATAATAGGATAGACTAAGCTAGTAAACAAATAATGCTAATTCCTTCCCAATTTTCAGATAAACATTAATCTTGTCTTATTCATCTGAAAAAGACAGTTTTTCTGTTTCCAGTTGTTGAGTGGCAAGTCCCAGCTTGTCTGGAGTCCAGCTTGTGTGGGGCTGGCAGCTGTGCCCAGTGTCTGCAATTTGTCTGCTGCCAGTTTTGGGCCTTGGGCTTTCTCCAAGAGTTTCCCACGAGGCTGTCCCAGGTTTTCCAGCCTGAGCTGTGCCCAGAACCGTTCCCCTGCAGAGGCCACTGGCCCTGGCAGCTGCACCTGGGGCCTCAGTGGCAGAGGCAGTGCTGGCCCAGCTGATGCCCATGGGAGAGTCTTGTCTCCTGAGTGTGGCACAGGCCCTCAAAAAGAGCAAAACATCTTTTGCTTTGAGTTTACACTGCGTAAAAAAATGTGGTTTAGAGGTAGAAAGCTCTTAGAATTTATCCACAGAATTGTGTGAAGGTAGAAACAAGGCACACCCCCTACCTGAAAGTCCCCTAAATGAAAGAGAACCACTTAGGCTCAATTAACTGCTGAAGCTGCATGGAAAGCTACAGAGAAGTGCTAAGGCAATTTTGGCTTTTCTATTTTTGGATGATACATCATAATGGCATTTATGTATATCCTGCCTTTTTGGTTTCACTCCAGGAAGGATTGAACTTCAAATCAAAGCAAATTCAAATTTTGCACTCACAAAGACCAGAAACTGGTTGAATAATCAAGTTTTTAGGAAAGTCACTAAGGGAGTTCAGGAGTTGAGCAGGTGAATTTTGGGAAGATGAAAAGATTAAAGTTTTTAGTGGTTTACCTGAGATGTCACTCTCTGAATTGACTTTTTTATTTGTATTACAGGGATTTGTATTTCTATGTAAATTTTTTTTTGTATTATTTTACAGGGATGATTACCAAGGCATAGTTCTTGTAAGCTCTGACTCAAGGTCTGCTATGTAAATCTGGCTAATTTGGCATTTACCTTATAACGGTATTTTAAACACAGATCTTGAACTATACTTGAAAGGAAGATAGACTTGTATCCAATTTACATGCCAGGAATTAGCAATGAAAAATGACATGAAAAAAAATCCTTGTGGTTCATCCACATACTTACATAAAAATCCAGCTTTGCAGTCCATAGCAGAAGATTTTAATTAAGGCTGTTCTGGTCCCAAGTACAGCAGTAACAGGAAAACATTAATTACCCTGAACCATTACAGGATGTCTCAAGATCCTGCTGAGAGCCTCTTTCCCTGAAGAGCCAGAGATCCCTGTCATATTGGCTGACATGATCTTTCAGATAGCAAAGGCTTGGATTGATTAGAACTTCTATTTTTCATTGTAAAGAGAAGTAATTAACAGTAATCAACACAGGCCAAAGAGAAAAGATACAAATTTCAGTATGTATCATGTGTTAGAGGCGTAAAGTGGATTTCCCCCCCTAAATTTGCCTTATTTTGAGCCCTCTATAAGATCTGCTAAGGCTGTTTCCATTGTGCAGACCCTGTACCAAAATTACATCTGGTTGGGTGTTCCTGGTCTCTGCAAGAGAGGTTTTCTGGATGATGTTATCACTTTCTGTACTGGGATGGCAGAGAGTTTCCCAAAGGCTCTCTAGGAACTGTGCCTGCCTGGCACCACCCTGGAGCACTTGCAGTAAAAAGAAAAAAGTTGTGGGACAGAGAGGGTTTGTCACCCTGGCTGTGCCAGCCTGAGAGGTCTGCAGTGCAGTTTCATTCTTTGCACAGATAAATGCCTGGGAGGTGATCTCAGAGCCCCCGAGGTGCCAAGATACAGCCCTACCCTTCTTGTTCAACTTAATTTATAATAAGTATTCATTTTAAACAGTGCTTCAGTGTAAATCATTTAGTAATAATCCATCCTGCTGGAACCAAAGCTGTAACAATCAGCTGGATATGAATAATTGGTGCTGAAAGATAGGTAAAAAGTCTCTTTCTTTATAAAAAAAGTCTCCCTTTCTGAATCAGTTCAGCATTTTCTTTCTCCTTGAGAGGCAAGGATCTTTGGGCTGCAAAAGGACAGAAAAAGAGTTTTGTTTTCATTGAGAATTCATTTTTCAAAGACCAGTAAGAAAAGCCCCTCCCTTCCCTTACACTGAGCACGTGAAGCAAAGGATCCTTCCAGAAATCCACAAAACATCTGTACCAAGCTGTCCAATGGCCCAGGGCCACAGTAGCACAGGCTGCTCTGGATTCACTGGCACTGCTGGCTGGTGGCACAGGCTGCTCTGGATTCACTGGCACTGCTGGCTGGTGGCACAGGCACTGTGGATTCACTGGCACTGCTGGCTGGTGGCACAGGCACTGTGGGTTCACTGGCACTGCTGGCTGGTGGCACAGGCACTGTGGATTCACTGGCACTGCTGGCTGGTGGCACAGGCACTGTGGGTTCACTGGCACTGCTGGCTGGACTCTCCCAGTGACTGGCCAGGTGCCCCTGGGGAGCAGGGACAGCCCTGAAGGCTCTGCAGCCACCTCTCAGTCACAGGGGAGGGCGTGAGGCACACACAGAGGGTACAGCAGGGGCTTTGGGCATCTGTCTTCTCTGGATTATCAACAAACATCAACAAACCCCTCAACAACGTCTTGTAGAGCTTTGTACTTCATTTTCTCATCTCTTTGCACAAAAAGTTGATTTTGCTTATCACTGCTTTAATTTAGTGACCCATTGAATCAAATTTATAGCTGGGAGGCATGAAAACATCAAGTGATGACTTCTTTTAAATGGAGGCAGTTTGTTTTTCCCTGGGTTGTTTTCTCCTCACTGCCCACCAGATCCTTTGCTATCCAGGAGGCAATACCTCTATTTTCTCTCCTATTTCATTTTAGGAAGGAACATTTTTGCAAACTGTTAAAAATACTTCCTAGAGAAACTAAGTGCAATGAAAAGTGGAGATTGGGAGCTTTTACTTTCAAATTCTGCCAGCACATTTTAAAACTAATCACCAGTAAAGGCAAGGATCCTTAGAGAAGCAGCCATAATTCTGCATTTGCTGGGAAAACAGGTCTCTGTGGGTGTGTTGGAGCTTTCTCTTTTCATACAGCTTTAAGTCTCATTCCATATGGCAAAAAGTGACAGGCCACAAAGGTCTTACACTCATGATGTGTTTAATCCTCCCAAAATCAAGGAGAGTTTTGCTAGGAGCTTCTGCTGGGGCTGAGATTTCACCTTTGGTTTTTTGAAGAGATGTTGCCTGCTTCCCAGTTTGTGATTTATTCATCTCTTCCTTTTAAGTTTATCCTCTGATTAGCTGAGTGGGACCTTACTTAAAAGAGGGAACAAAGTGTGGATTAGAGAAGTTGAAAGAGCCAGACACGCAAGGGTGTTTATTAATGTTCTCTGTTATTAAGTTTATTCTTTCATGTGGCATTCCTATGAAAGGTAAAAATGTACAAATAGCTGACAAGGAGGATAATCAGAAGGATGAATGGGTATGAGATGGATTATTGTGCTGTTAAAAATGAAAAAAGGTATGAGAGGAATTTGAAGGAAATATTAAAATCATATGCCATGAAAGTAGAGCTGCAAAGCCTGGACACAATAGCAATTTCTGCACTGCTCTTTGCTCCAGCCATGCCAGCTCACAGAGCTTTGCAAACAAAGGTAAGGGCTCAGGCACAACCAGACTCATTTCTCCCTCCCTCAGGTAAGGGCTCAGGCACAACCAGACTCATTTCTCCCTCCCTCAGGTAAGTGCTGCCACTGCCCCACCCAGCCACGCCCACGGAGTTCTCCTGGCATTTCCTTCTGGCTGCAGAGCACTCAGATCACAATTTCCTTTTCTAAATATAGAGCTGAGAAGCACACCTAGTGGGCATTGCTGTAGTGTCTTTGGTTTTCAACAAATACATCACAAAGTCTTTTAAAAAAATTTACCCTTTTATTTTTCAGATAATGTGGGTTATCTATAATTTTTTTTCTTCTCCCTGTTGCTTAGAAGCCTTTAGCAGTTGTTGATGTATCTTTGGATATGCACAGACAGATCCTGGTGTAGCCACAAGAGTTGGAAGTTCAGATTTCCATCACATTCTGTTTACACACATGTCATGCAAACCTCTACAGAGCTTCAAGTGCAGTTTGGCACATTTGCTCTCATGGAATTATGGAATTTCTTATCCTGCTGTCAACAAGATGTGCACTATTGCTTGGAAATCCACTTCAGATAGCCATTAATTATGCCTAATTAGTGTGAAAATAGTTAATTTCTTCTTTTTTTTTTTTTTTTTTTTTTTTTTTTTTTTTTTTTTTTTTTTTTTTTACTTAATAGCATGCTATCATCTGGCAACCTAATCTTTGCTTTAATGATCAGTACCAACACATTAAAATGATGGGAAAATTATTACTTTAACTTCACAGAAAAAATACCATTAGTACAAGAAGCACATTAAATTCCTCAAGGATACCTCAAGTGCATGGATTTTGATGTTGATTAGCAGCCCTTCTGCAGAAATTGTTATTTTAGGATGTTAGCAACACCTTATTCCCAATTTGCAATAAATTACCACTCTCTGTCACAGATTGTTATATATGTTGTGTACAGATAGGATCTTAATGCATGTAAGAACATCTCAGAGGGCATAGCTAATTAGTTAAAATACAAATAATCACAGAGTGCGATGATTTTGGCTGGAGGTCTAGCAGGGAATTAGCATAACATACCTGTGTCTAAACAGGTTTATGTGGAATAGTACCAGTATATGGACAGATGATTTTTTTGTTGCACTGTCACTGTTATCTGTTTTTCCAATGAGTCTTTTCCTGTTGCAAAAGCTTTTGTGCTGCTCTGGGTTGAGCTGCTCAAATCACTGAAAACCTTTCGGGGCATCACACCACTCGTTTGCTGCCACAAATTGTATAAACTGGAGCAGATTTAGCTGCACTGTAGGATTGTTTCAGGCTGCTGCAGTGACACAGAGCAGCTGTGGATGTGGCACACATCACAAAACCCGGAGCATGCAGCTCTGTGGGGAAATTCAAACTGTGTAAGGCTGGAGGATCTCGTGGGTTTGGCTTCTCCTCCAGCTCTGCATTTACATGGGGAGAGGCGCTGGCAAATCTCTGATGCCGTGTCGCACACTGCTCCCTGATCTCATTCATTGTACTCGCTGAATTGGAGCAGGAAAGCCATTGTCTGGCACTGCTCATCCTCTGCTTCCCCACAGGAGAGCAGCGTCCCCCGTATTCACTCTCTGGGAATCCCCTTTGAACTTCCGCAGCCTCAGAAAGGCAGCTCTGTTCTCTCCTTACCTTGGTTAATTTTCCTGTGGTTGGGTATCTGAATTCCTTCAGTGTCAGAACTGCCCTGGACCCAGCGCCTGGGACAGAAGCCTGTGATTGATCCTGGGGGTCTGGGTTTGTGTCTGGGGCTGACTGAGCTGCCCCAGCTCCCTGAGGAGTCAGTCAGGATGCTGTGGCTCACCCCAGCCCTGTGCAGGGCTCTGCCACACCTGGCCACCAGCCGGTGGCACTGCCTTGCCCCCTGTCCTGGGGACAGCAGAATGGGCACATTTCTATTCTCCAACAGCCTCTTCTTTTCACCTTCACATTTTTTCCCTTGTTCCTTAGGGTTTCTTTAACCCTCATTTCTCACACGTCCTTTAGAGTTTTTGAAGATGACTTTATCTCTTGTCTCTGGAGGAATCTGACCTACAATGTAATTCAATATATTGCTTCAAAGCACCCAGAATGCTGTGACCTAGCATTCCATGCCTTAATCTTAATTTCTGAAAGTGTGTGAAATGAAGCCTGCATATAGATAGATTTGTCACGGAGACTTGAATTCCATTTTGTGTTTTTACCTTTCTGCCAGTCCATGTTTTCAGACACTGAGTTATTCTTGTTTATTTTCAGACCTTCTTTATCTGAGGGGGAAAAAAATAAAGAGGTCTGTTTTGAATTCCCTGTCTGCCATACCTAGCATGAATTTTTATACCAATAAGCCCAGCCAGATGTACTTTTAACTCCTGTGCTTTGGAGATAAGATTGATATTAATCCCATCTTTCTCAGCAGTCTCCTGGAGTATTTACCTGCCTGGAATGATCATATTTATTTATTTTTGGATTCTAAATTCCTTTATTTTTAATATCCCTTCAATATGCTTTTTATTTCAAGTTGCTTGGACAACTCATTACCAGTCTCAGGTAGAGAATGTATTTTCTGTGCCAGCCACTGAGTAACAGCTTTAGATGGATTCTGTTCCATGGACGATTTTTATGATTATTATTTTTAATCTTAGAGATGTCTCTTTTCATGATATGCTACTGGGTACTAGCAATAGATCTGGCTGTAGTTTGCACTGAAACTCTTTTCTGACCATTTAAAGGAGCATTAAAGTGGAAGTAAATTATTTGTTGCTTTTTCCTGATCCTCTTAAACTGCCAACATAGTGAGAAAGGGATTTTGTATAAAAGACAGCTTTATTCTTAAAATCTCTAAAGAAGCAATAGAGAGTTCAGCCCCCAGTGGATAAAGGTGAGAAATTTGGCTGTATATTCGTAAATAATGTTTTGTATGCTAGAAGGCCTAATTTAGAGGGGAATTGTTTGAGTCCTATTCTCCCAAGATAAATGTAGGAGAGGCCAGTTCAGAAAGGTGATCCTTATCCCAGCTTTTTGCTGCTTTTGTCATACAAATCAGAGTTCAAAATGCCAAGGTAGACAGGCTTACAGTGAATTAAACTGGGCTGCAGATGTTTAAGAGATGGACAAAAGGCTGAAAATAATAGAAGATAGTAATTACAGTGATTAAACAAAACCAAATTAAATGCTTATGAAGTTGAATCAAATATATGAGAAAATATGAGGTATTAAGCCTCAGGAAACTTTCCATCCATTTCTCTCTACTGGAAGATACAAACTGCAGTTTCCTGGCTGTTTCTAATGTAACCACATTTTAGGGATACACCTGGGAGCCCACCAGATTAATGGGGGCTGCAAATAATTCTGAAACCAAAATGAAATGTTCTTCAAAATAAGGTAAGCCTGCACGTAAGTCTCAGGATTTTCTTTCCCTAAGGCCAGAGCTAGAGGCTAGCTGAAATTGTATTTGAAATAGGTTTTGTTTTTTTCCCTTTATAATGCATACCAATTACTCCTACAGTAAATAGGTCTGGTTTCCTCAGCCTGCTTTCAGAAGACATTACTTGGATTATAGATAAAAGCACAATTCTGTGGCCAGACACGCATTAGCACAGAAACAATTCCTGGCACTGGCTCTGCCACCTGCTTGGCTCAGAGTGCCACGCTGGGACATTGGTGTTGGAGGAGTCCCCAGCAAAAATCTCCTGCTCAAAAACATCTTCTGGTTTCCTCAGGATTGCCACCTTCATTTTCATGAGCAACATTTCTCACCAAGGAACTCAGGAATTATTTATCACCTGCTGTGTTCAGAGACTGGCACTTCCAAACTGACCACCCTGTGGATTAAAAGCCCATTCTTTTCCTGAGAGTGAAGTCAGGAGAGTTGGAAACAAGTGGGGAAAAGAAAAGGAAGGCCAGTAGCAGAGATGGTGCAGAGAGTGGAGTTAAATCTCCACAATTTAACTTCAAAAACAGTGGACAGACCTGATGTTAAAATGCAAATAACACAAATCCTTTATGGCTCCTTCTAAATCTGCTCTCCAAACAGCTGCTAGACTTTGAAGCACTCATTGATGAAGGGAATTGGGATTTATGACTCCTAAAGAATCAACTTCCTTTTGTCTTTCAGTTAGTACATGACAGGAACAAGAACCAGTACAGAAATAAGTAACAGTTTGCTTTCTGGTTTTAATTAAGTTTGGCAAATAAGGTCAAAAGAGGAGTATTTGAAGTTGCCTTTGGGATTTTTCAGACTTTTTCAGTCAAACTAGTGCAAAAATATAAAGAAAAATATGCGATACATTTGGTTCATCATTGTCATGGCTGTAATTGCTTTAGAATCAGCCTTGTACTCTATAAAAGAAAAATTTCTGTTGGCACGTTTGTGAAGTGGATTGACCCAGTGTTTACTCAGTAAAATAATTTGATGTAATTGTGCTCCACAACTGGTTTTTAGCATTTGCAGAAGCCAAGAGTTGAAGGGGAAAAAAAGAGCAAGCAAACGTTGGACGTGTTGGAAGTGTTAGAGGCATTAGCGATATTAAATATTTATAGCAAATAATTGTTTTTGAATTTTGGTCTCCAAATTAGTGTATCTCTTGTGTGCTGGGGCCGTGCTTCATTTGTTCTTCTGAACTGTGCTTGTCTAGAAGCTTCCTGCACTGCTTGACCCAGGCACCCCAGAGGCCATGGGCTGCTGATCCTGCCAGGCTCCTGTACAGAGGAGCAGAGCCCAGGTGCACACAGAGGGCTCAGTCCTGAGTCCAGCTCAGCAGAGATGGGCACACAGGAGCAAAGCTTCTCCCCCGAGTGCCTGGGACACTGTGCTGGGGATGGAAAAGGGTTCTGGCAGCTTGCTTTGAGCTGCAGTCCTGAAACACGAGGCTCCACAACATCTACCTATGAGCCATTCCCACTGCAGGAGAGCTGTGTGCAGGCACAGCTCCTAATTAATCACTTGGTGCTTGATCAGTGGCATTATTCTGCCATTTCTTAAATTCACTGATTAGCAGAGCTACATTGTGATAACCCTCTTTGTTTTAGAGCAATGCCATTGATCAGACTGGCATCAGAGAGGAGTCAGGTTCCACCTCTGGTTACTCTGGCCTGTTGCCAGCGCTGTGATGGAGGGCAGGCACTGCTTTTAAGCCTCAGCAAAGAAATATTTTCTTCTCCTCTCCTTTAAATCTGCACTGCTGTAATGATGAAAAGCAACTCATTTTCAGCATCACCCCTGGGCAGGAGCTGTAAGCTGCCATCTCTTTTCCTGTACATCTGTCTGGTTCAGTAAATACATCTTGGGAGACTCATTTGCATTCGTTAGCAGGAGGAGATTTGCAGCTGTGAATGGTGGTGCGTGCTTTATAATGGGCCTCCCCAGCCCTCCCTCCCAGCGTGGCCATGAGCCCTTCTGCTGCTGAGGGAAGGGCCCAGCTCCTGCTGCAGGTTAGGAGTGAGCATCATCTGCCATTCCCCACGGCACCCTGCTGCACTCATGCCAGACCTTCAGCCAAGGTTGCCATTCCTGGCCTAACAACTGTCCCAGGGAATTTTGGTTGGCTTCTGTTTTGTACTCTAGGAGCTCATGAGAAAGACTAAGGTGCCCCTTAGTAATATTTGGAGTTTCTAACAAAGCAGAACAAGAAAGCCAATGGGATCTGCATTTAGATTATTTCCAAGTATTAAATGTGTGGATGCATTATGTCAAAAATGAGATCAGTGAGAACCCAGGAGATGGGGCATTTTGGTTTTAGCAGAAAAATAAAGAAGAGATGCTAACCCCTTCATGAGCAGGGAACTTTCTCCCTGAGACAATTGTGCTGGCAGGCAGATCCCTGCAGGTGAAGTGGGGCAGGGGGAGAGGCACAGTGTCCCAGAATTAAAGAGCTCAGAGGAGTATTTTGCAATGCACTAGAAAATCAGGAGGGAATACACCCAACGTCTCCAGAAACACTCTGTCCTGGTTTCTTTAGATGACCTGTGCAGTTGTGATTTCAGCTTCCTGGGTTTTTAGGAGCACCCACCCAGGGTAAGTCCATATAGTGTGTTTCTCCTGCCTGGCCTACAGAGAAATGATGGTATGAATTTGCAGTAACAAACTCATTCCAAGCTGAAGGAGAAGTTTTAAAAAACATCTGAGGAATGTGCATTTTTTTTTGTTGTTGTTTAATCTTCAGTGCTATTCTCTCTAAAATTGTTCAGAAGCATGTTGATATACAAAAGACATCCAATTCTTTGTTCTCAGCTACCTACAGGTGTTTTAGCCCATCATTCCAGCAGCCTTTCAGCTTCATCATGTAGTGTTCATTGTATTTATATCTTTCCTCGTTACACACCTTTGTTTCATAGATAATGACTGTATTCATCAAAGCCCATTTTAATTAATATATCCAGCACTTTTATTCTTAACATTTCAACCTTATTTTTTTCCCCTCAGAACATTTATCAAATATATCTGTCAAAAACACTTCTTGCCTACAACAAATATTATTTGAAGTCGTACTCGAGAGGTGAGAAGAACAATCCATTTGCTCCCAGCTGGGGCTGCTCCATGGCTGATCAGAAGTGAGGGGGTCGTTGTGAGATGCTGGTTTTTGGGACAGATGGTTGATGTCACTAATTGGAGCCTGTGCTTCGAGGCTGGGCAGGCACAGCGAAGGCTAAGTGGAGATGAAAGCTGAATTCCCCCCTCTCCCTCACACAGCAGCCATCCCAGCTGGGCTGGGAGCATTGTTCCCTCAGCCAGGAGCAGGCTCTGCTGAGATCCCAGCCCTGTTCCTATCTGTCATTAAGTGGGGTCAGCAGCCTCCGTGACTCTCCCTACAACCTCTGCATTAAATTTTCTGTACAGAAAACAAAAGCACTGATTAGTGAGACCTGGAGATGTCTGTCAGAGCTACAGGTGCCTTTCCTGACAGGAGACCGAGTATAAAAACAAAGCTGTAAAGTAAGAAGCTTCTGTTTATCTTGAAAGGTGGGGGGAGGATTATGGATAATTGAAGGTGGGAGAACAAAATTGCTAGATCTGAAACATAAACACATTGTCTTTCTGTCCATCAGAAAATCGATTTTCATTGCTCTTTTTCTTCAGCTGATTTGCCTTGGGGGAAGTTCATATTTTTGAGATAACAAACTCCTTTTTACCTTGGCAAGCAGCTTGTAGAAATACAATTTTGCTTCTTTAACCACAATACAACATTGAGTGTTTAGTATCATGCTTTTCCTCACCCCTACTAGCTGGTGGAGTATTGAGTTTGTTGCCAAATATACATCCAGGGTTTGTTGCCAAAACACATCCAAAATTCTGGTGAGGCCCTTCCCTCCTGCATCCCACATCCAGCTCTGCATCTTCTCCATCCCGGGCATTTCCCCAGATCCTTTGCCTCTCCCCAGACAAAGTCCTTTTCTTCTCTGTTTAAAAACTCTGCTGACTTGTGATTGCTTCCTGATTATTTAGGTTAAAATGTGCATTTGGTTGCATAGCTACCTACACATGCACAGTCATGTTTTTAACTAACAAATGCATAGATTTAGCTTATTAAAAAGCCAGGCACGAAATAGAAGGGTTTGATGCTCTGCCTTTGGGTGTAATGCAGCTGGGAATAATATTCCTTCCCTGTTTGCAAGTGCATAGAAAAGCGTGTTTCTTGGTATTGATCAAAAAACCCCCCATTTTATTGCCCTGTAATTACAGATGGAGAGACAGAGGGGAACCCTTATAACAGAGGCAATTATATTTGGAAGAAAAATACCTTTAGGACTGAAACCTAAAGAATATGGCTTAGATAGCATGCTAATGTTCTCTGTAGAATGCTCTGAACAGATCGGACTGGAGCTCACTGAACAACTCAGGATGTTGGACACAGCCAGCCTTGGCTATTCGTCTAAAGTAAACTGAGAACTGGGCGTGGATTTATCTGGTAATCAGAGCAGTTCAAGCAATTTATCCAGTAAAGCACACTGCAAATCTTCATCCACCACCAGATTTTATTTCTTGCTTGGATCTTTCTGCCTTATGTGACTTGAATAAAAATTTCCATAAAACCTCTAGATTTCTGTTCAAGCATGGATGTTGATCTGTGAGCAGGTCCACAGGCAGGAGAGGAGGGTTCACTGAAGCAGCAGAGTCTCGTGCAATCTACTTTGAACAGAAGCTGTAGCAGATTCTGTGCCTCAGTTAAATCCATTTCAAAACTTCACAAAGTTGAAGTGGGGATTAACTTGGCCACTCGTGTTGTACTGGCCTTCTGCAAAGATCTGAAATCTTGCCAGAATTTATACCTGGAATGGGTTTGTTATAATAATTTAAATTAAGACAAGATAATGTTTTGTACTCTCAGATGGCACAGAGGAGAAAAAAAGGGGCTGATCTTGTACCAAAGAAATTAAAATAAAATGTCTGTTAAATTAGTTAACTGCATAGCCTGAGCCAATGTGGGATGCTTCAGTGCACCTAAGACCTTGAGTGATGAGGCAGAAGCACAGGGATCAAGGCTCAGGCATCACAGCAGCCAGTCTGGCGCAGCCCTTTGCTCCCAGCAGCAGGCAGGATATGCCACCATTTACCTTTAATCAGCCTGTTTTCTGCTATGTGTATGCCCCAGTATTTATAATTCTTTTGAATAGATTTAGAGCCAGAAATGCTCATTAAAAGAGCAGGTAATTATACACGTTTTCTTATTTTCCTCTTGCTCTGCTGTCTGGATTAACTGTGACCCTGGATTTAGCTGCAGCCCTGAGGTGAATGCATGCAGAACGTGAAGTGGCTGCTGAAGGTGTCCACAGGTGCTCCCTGGTAGCTGAAAGACAAGAGATTTGTTCAGGGTCAGAGAGCCACGAGTCCCTGCAGGCCCCAGAGCCCTGGGGCTGCGGCTGCTGCTCTGGATCTCAGGCAGACACCCCGGCTGTGCTCTGGGGAACTGGGGTACACCTCACTACACCCCTCGTTCCTGAGCTCCTGGAGCCCTGCGGTGAAGGCACAGGGCAGGCCAGGGGACAGGTGAGGGCACAGGGCAGGCCAGGGGACAGGTGAAGGCACAGGGCAGGCCAGGGGGCAGGTGAGGGCACAGGGCAGGCCAGGGGACAGGTGAAGGCACAGGGCAGGCCAGGGGACAGGTGAAGGCACCAAGCAG
>VZUI01042723.1:0-20678 GCA_013401135.1 Cettia cetti
CTCTTCTCTTCTCTTCTCTTCTCTTCTCTTCTCTTCTCTTCTCTTCTCTTCTCTTCTCTTCTCTTCTCTTCTCTCTCGTCTGCATATTGAGACATTTTTATACTCAGTGGCACTGACTCTGTGAGATAGTGTGACAGGACAGTGTGAACGCCTAGCAAAACTGCAGCAGACTGTGGGTGGGTGCTAGCCAAGGAGTGAGGATGGGGAGGGTACAAATTCCTGATGATTAGCTGTGTCATTTGGACGCACAGGGCACTGGCTGCTGGTCCCACAGACCAAAGTTTATGTCCTACTTTGCCACCTGCCTTTTGTCTTCATCTGGACCATTTATGCACTTGAGGCAGCAGACGCTGTTACCCTTCACCCTCAGCTCTCCCACACTGTCCCACAAACAAAGCTCTCAGAAAGAAGTGTGATCTTGCCGAAAACCTTTAAGCTTTTGTGTGGCCCAGCCCTGGAGATTTATACAGATCAGCAGGTGCCTAAAGAGAGCATGGCACTGGCTGAAATCATTGGTGCCAAGGGTAGCAGACACTTCCCTGCCAGCCCCAGACAGCGGATCACCAGTAGCTCACCTGAAATCAGTGCAGCGTTTCCTTCCCTCGTCTTTTAGGAGGGAGACAGTGATTTTACAAGACACCATCTCACTAAATAATTTTCTGGCTAATGCTCAGGCACCCCTCGGATGCAAAATAATGAATGTAAAAGATCAATGGGTGAATTATTGATCCTGTCAGAACTCTTTATAGCTAATTATAGTACTGAATGCTAACTGAAGTGGCTACCAGTCAAAATAAGGTCACTAGTATGTTTACAAAAAACACCCAAACAACTTAAATCTGGCTCTGTTACAGTATTCCACCTCATTTATTCCAAAGATACCTCACACCACCTGGATTGTTTAGGGTGAGACAATAAACAAGGACCTGCACCTGGTAGCGAGGATGGCAAACACCAGTACAAGCTGGGTGGAGAATGGATTGAGAGAAGCTCTGAGAGGAAGGATTTGGGGGTGTTGGTTGATGACCCAATAATGTGTGCTGGCAAAAGAAAGCCAACCAAAAGCAGAGTGGCCAGCAGGTCAAGGGAGGTGGTTCTGCCTCTCTACTCTGCCCTCATGAGAGTGCTGCATCCAGCTCTGGGGTCTTCAATGTAAAAAGTGTGTGGGCTGGAAGGAGTCCAGAGCAGACCACAAAAATGATCAGAGGGCTGGGACACTTCTCCTGTGAAGACAGACTTAGAGACTTGAGGTTGTTCAGCCTGGAGAGAACTCCAGGGACATCTTACAGAAGCTTTCCAGTACCTAATGGGGGCCTAAAAGAAAGCCAGAGAGAGGCTTTGGACAAGGGCACGTAGTGACAGGAAAAGGGGGAATGGATCCAAACAAAAAGAGAGTAGGTATAGATTAGATAATAGAAAGAAAATCTTTCCTATGGGGGTGGTGAGACACTGGAACAGGCTATCCAGAGAAGCTGTGGATGGCCCATCCATGGAGTGTTCAAGGCCAGACTGGGTAGAACTATGAGCAAATTGGTCTAGTGTAAACTGTCCCTTCCAGTGGCAAGAGTGTTGGAACAGGATGATCTTGAAGATCTCTTCCAACCCAAACCTTTTTATGATTTTGTGAAGTCCCTGTCCCCTCTAGCAACAAAATGCATCTCCAGCATTTGGTGCATCTCCAGCTAGGCAGGAATTCATTGCAAAGCTCTGTGAATGGTAGATACAGAACTTGTTCTCACCTTGGAAAATAAAAAAGCTTTGAAGTAATTTCAGAGCCTCTCCTTTACTTTTCCAGGATCATTTCTCTTGCATTCATTAAGACTTTCTGAGAAATAATTGAGCAATATGGATTTCCTGCAGCAAGATAAGTAATGTGGAAACTGTGTTTCACCTATAACTGAGCCTATCTGGACCCTATAGTAATTTTTTGTTAAATATCTGGATTTTTAAAAAGCAATTTGTTAATATACATCAAAGTTAAAACCCTACTACTTATCTGTCTTTCATTAACAGGCATGAAGTGGGTTTAAATTTGTTAGTCTCTCTTTTGAGGTCTCCTGGACAGGAACAGTTTTCTCTTTCATATTTTTACAGGAAACAGTTGTACTCATTTCAGACACAAATTATGCTGACACGTCCCAAAATTTTCTGCAAAACTGAAGATGTTTACCTTTTCCACTCTCAATAGAGTGGATTCTTCTTGCATTGGAGAGCTAAATTCAGCTTCCAGATCTAACTAGATGTCTCCCAGGACAAAAACCAGGGCTATTCCCAGTAGCTGACTGAGCTCACTCTATCTCTCAGTATCACAAATCAAAAAGCTCCACTGGGAAAATTAGTACGGAAGCACTATGCTCCCACCAGTCCTTTTTATGTCTGTGAACTGTCGTTTTCTAATAACAAACATTAGTCCAAAACTCCCAACCAGCTGTTCTGTCTTGCCATTTATCAATACCCAGTATGCTGAGATTTAACTACAGAACTCACCTTGTTGTTTCTTGGACCTGCAGTTTAGGAGGCTGCTGTACTGCTGGGTATTATTCAAGGGGTATTCTGCTGTCTGCACCTGCAGGTAGGATGAGAGAAAAATTTGAAAAAAAAGTGATGGTGCTTTGGGGGAAAGGAGGAATTTGAGTAGAAAACAGAATCTGTAATAGACAATGTGAAAAGAAAAGCTGAGAAGGCAGGATTTGGATGCCTTGTGGATATCCAGGCTACCTGAGCTAACCTTTTTAAAATAATGCATACTTTCATGCTGGGATTCATTTCCCCTAATTTTAGAGTAGATGTCTAAAAACATCTCTACTGTCAAGAGAAAGAAGATGGTACTCCTCAGGAACCAATCACCTTTGATTACATGGACTCCAAAACACTTTAGAAGTAGCAATCTCAGGTAGTTATTTCTCTCCATTGATTATTGTAGGGTGGGATGAGAGATAGTTCAGATGTAGACATTGCAGATATCTGCAATTTGACAAGAGGAATCTCATTCTGCTAGTGGCTGAATCACACACCATGTTCCCATGAAAGAGTCTTTCAAATATAGGACAATCCAAAAAGCTCTATTTCAAAGATGCTTCATGGATGTATATGATTTTGGCTTCCTTACACTTTCTCTCCACTGAGTTGGTCAGCAATCCAAAAGAAGACAAAAAAGTACTTCTGAAGGATCAGACCCTTGATATCAAAAGCGAACATTCTGGCGGGACACAGAGAGACTAATATTCATGAACTACTTTTTTTGGCTTTTTCCTTTTTATTTAAATAGAGATTTCCTTGTAACTTGCTCAGATGGTATACTCAATGCCTCAGGCAAGACTGTGCAGCTGCCTCTACAGCTTGCAAAGGACTTGGCTACATTACAAGTGTCATATTTTCTCACAGATAAATTGTTCTTGAATAACATTGCCTAAGTAATAGGGTTTCCATTGGTATCAGCTTTGCATGCCTCCTTCCTTCTTTTCACCCTCCTTTTATCATACAGACATGTTAACTGTGACCACTGCAAAGTTCTTTTTATGCTTTAGTTCCCCCCTGAGTCCCTCTTGTCATCTCCAAGGGAATGGATGGCATATGGGATCATGTTCCATATTCCACCCTGGTGCCTTTTTTTTAGCACCTGCTTTAAAAATCCAGGGCCAAAGTGCAATGGACAAAGTTTAGTTAGAGCCCAGAGCAGTTGTTATACAGTAGGCTAGTGACTGAAAGGAACTGTCCTCACCCAGCTTTGCCACTTCCAGGAGCCATTCTTGCAGCTCCTAGGTCTTCTGAGGACTCGCTGAAGGCAAGGGGGTGGATTTTGTGCATGTGTGAGTTAGAGAAGTGTGGGTTTGCAGATTCTAGGAAAGGAACTGACTCCAATGTACCAACAGAAATGCACCTATTTTTGTTTATCTAAATAAAATCACTTATTTCACATTAAATATTTAATTTATATCCTCTTTTGTAGTGTTGAGAAGGGACAATACAATAAAATAAGCTAATATTTTATCCTAAAGAAATTCTGTTCCCCTAATTAAACTCTTTTTCTCTTTTCCAAGCAATTCCCCTGATGACACAAATTACACGTCATGAAAGGCAGGAGATCAGACTGTGTTATTTCCTGAAGACCATGGGAGTGGCACAGAGCAGGTTGTTACTGCACTTACAGACCATGCACCCAGCTTCCTCTCCCTAAAACTGGCTAAACAAAAGATTTAAAACTTGCATTATGTTAACAAGACTTAAAATCCACCACATCCTTGCCCACAGGTTGGCAGCCCCTCTCTGTCTCTGCAGCTGTTCCTCACCCCACGTGCACCCAGGCTGAGCTGCCCTGCTCAGACCTGTGCCAGCAAAAGCTGCAGCTTCTATTAAACCAGACAATCTTTCTCACTGGCTCTCAAAACCGAGTACTGAAAATCCTAAGGAACCCTGACACTGTGTTTGATCTCTTTTTAAAGTTAAATTTTGAATAAATGGAGTTGTCTTCTGAATGGGAGCAGAAGGGCTTGTTTTGTTACCCAACCCTACAAGGAAAATTGACCAAAGCTTTGCCAGAAGAACCAACAGGGAGAGCAACACAAGCATAGACTAATATTTACAATGTTTGCAGCACCATGTCATCCAGCTGAAGACAGCAAGATGACAGAGGGGCTAAAATGCCAATATTTTCCACAGATTTTTCTGTGTTACTGCCCCTAACATTGCTCCCACTGACAGGGCCTAAAGTGAGGGCAACAACCAGGGGAAATTTTAGCCAATGTTTAGTAACATGGCTGCAGCCCAAGTCACCATCCAGAATGTAATTCCACTCCTCTGAAGACTCAGCAGGGCTCATTGCAGCAGATAAACAAGTTGCTCTGTTACCCTGAGGCGTGACAAATACCCCTGTGAAGTTGCCTGGATGGAGAAGAAGAGATCCAGTGCAATATCCAAGCCCACATTCCTACCTGGGAAGGCTGAAGAAAAAAACTATCTCAGCTTTCTACTAGATGCTGTCTTATCACAGGCAGAGCACGTATCCCATTTCTGACCCCAGGGCACCAAGGCAGGGCTTGAAACTGAAATCACTGTCACCAGTTATGTCTTTCTCTCTTCTTGCCTAGGTAAAATATGTTGAGGGTGCAAGCAGGGTGCTTTGGGGTCACTTCTCTGCAGTGCCATGGAAATTTTAGACAAATCATTTTGCGTATGTCTGTATTAAGAGGGTTGAGAAACACCAACCCTTTCCACTTTCTCTGGGGGTCCTCAAGGCCAAGAAGGAAAATCAATGGAGAGGAAAAGCAAAAACTATCTGCCCTGCTAAAGTCCACAAGCAGATATCCTTCGGACATTAACAACTCTGCACAGTTCTGCATCAATACTTCTGTATTTTTTTCAGCCCCAGGCTATTATATGTCTACTACTAATTTTACTACTTGGGGAAAATGAAAATAGGAAAAAAAAAAAAAAAAAAGCAAATGGGCACCCAAGCTAGTAAGAAAACCAACCCCTTTGAAGTGCTTTAGGTATTTTGGTAAGAGTGAATATTAAAGTCCCAGAGAAATATCTTGTATGGCATGATAACTGGTGAATTCTGCCTGAGCCTGTGACATATGCCTCCCCTCAATGTTTTTAGACAATCCATGAAACTCGTGCTCCTTAGCAACTTAGGTTTTTTATTTTTTTCCATGAAGCAAAAAGACAAAACTCCGAAAAAGTATCAGCAGCATCCTAGTACAGAAGAGATGTAATTTTTCAGACCACAGCATTGTGAAATGCTTCACAGCTGAAACTATATGGACTTGACAGAAACTGTGGCTGGTTAACACCTCATTTTAGAATTTTACTCAAGAATAATTAACTGGCAGGGTGTCCTTATCCCAAAAATAGCATATTTAGCATTTCCTAAACCATCATAAGTTTCACCATCTGCCATCTTGCCCTAACATGCTCCCTGCCTCTTAAGAAGGCACAAAACCATGAGTGAAGATTTGAGTGTCTCTCTGGCTACCAGAGTTCAAAGCATCTGTCAGTTACACCATGTACCAGAACACAACACATATGGACTACTTGAAGTCACACACTCAGTAGTCAGTGCTTCTCTCAGACTATTTATAATTCCATCTCTCGGGGAGAGAAAGCAACAAATAAATTAATACAGGGTCAGATTCTGCCACAGAAATTCTTTGTCATGCCCTTAGTTAGGTCCTAAGTTAAGGCCCTACTTGACTAAAATTGAATAAACAAATAGTGTAGAGAAAGCTGCATGTTACTTGTAAGAAGCTCACGAGCTGAAGAAGCAGCTAAATTCACAGCAAATCTCAAGCTCTATGAATCATTCATTCAGAATTAGAATTGTAATGCCCATTAAATATTCTCCCCAGACAGATACTTGCTGAAAAATCAAGCCTGTATATTCAGTCAAGGTATGGTTGATTCATGTTTGTGGACTCTTATACAGATTTTGGTCAGCAAATTGGCCTCAGTGAGTGCTTTGTGGAGGAGATACTAAAGCTTAGACCCAAAGGCTTTCTCTCCTTACAAAGACCATCACATCAGCCTTTGTGTCCTGAAGTCTGCTTCTGCCCACGGTGTGCCGCCCCCAGAAGCACCATATGGACATGCACAGCCAGTCCATCACCTGTGGGATGAAGGGGACCCACTGCCTCTGGGTTGCTCACAGCCAGACATGTCTGGGGTGCCATAGACATGAAATGTCTATGACATGTCTATGAAATGGGAAACGGTACTCAATGACTTGTCTAGGATTTCTGGGTGTAAACCAGCCAGGTGTAGTTACTCTTACAGGAGCTCTGGACACACCAAAGGAAATCTGCTCCTCCTGAGCCCTGGGAATGCCTCAAAATGATTCTCTCCTGAGGATAATGAATTGCACTCTTGTGCTTCCACTTGCTCACTGATGATTGCTATTCAAATTATTTGTGACACGAACAACAGGACAAAACCCAAACCCCAAAAGTATTGTCACTTAAACCTCTGACAAACCACAGCCGCAGTTCTGAACAGCATCAGGTAGCCTCATCTCACAGGGAAGGTTGTGCAGGAATGGCTTGCAGCAACACAAAGCAGATGTCAGAACACATCTCCCCCACAACTTTTGTTATTCCTTGCTGAGACCACAAGGAGTACTTCCCATTTCTTCTTTGCAAGTAGCTGAGAGCTGTTGTATTCACATACCACTTTTCCATTGTCAGGCTGCTAATTGAAACTTGGAGACCTTCATTCGCCACTTCCCATGGACCTGCATGGTGGATTCATGCCATAGAAAAGCAAGGACATTGACTAACGAGACCTCACAAGTCTCCCTGAGAAATCCACCAGTTTTTCTAACCTTGGCAGCTTGCTCAGTCTGAGATAACCATCCCATGGCAGAGCCAGCAAAAGAGATGTGCCTCAGCTTCTGCAGGGCTGTCAGGCCTCAAACAGATAGACCTTTAAGACCTCCACACAGCAGGGATATTCCTTTGCTACCTCTCTGCAGAATTGCTTTTACTTCTTTATCTGCTTGTTTGTTCTTAAAATTGCCATTTTCTTACTGGACTGTGTATTGCTGCTTCTTCTCTATGCTGTTTACTCATGTGCAAGGAAACCGAGTGTAATGGCCAACCTTCAGTTTATTGCCTGCTTTTGCTACCAGGCTCTCGGCCAAATGATTACTGAATTTCTAATGGAACCGGCAATAAAACATATGAGGAAAATGCAGGGGTATTCCACAATCACTTCCCCTCAACAGTGGTGCTATTAAGTGCAAGATAATGGTGCCAGACACGAAAGAGGTGTGGGCTCAAAAACTCTTTGAATTAAACCTGCAGTCTTGTGTAACAAGGGTTACTGATCCCTTTTGCAGTTGAGGCTCCCCAAGTTCCCCATCCCAGCACACTTCATCCCCTTGCTGGGTCTGCCACACCAGCCCAGGCAGGCCGGGGAGGGAGCACGAACGCCCGCACGTCCCGACACACTCAAGTGAACCTCTCTTCTTCTCCACGAGCGGCACTCAGCCTCGCACACAGAAGGCAAGAGGCTGTCACAGCGAGATGCAATGTTTGGGTAATTGCTGTTTCTCTCACCCACATCAGGCGAAGGGAAACATTTGTCACTTCTTTGAGCAAACCCCAACAATCAAAGGCGCTGACTGACAGTGCTGAGGGACTGCAGCAGAGTCACTGCTCGCCAGTGACTCCTACTAATGAGCAAACACTGGCTGTAGGATTGCTGGGAAGCAGCTTTTCCAGAACGCTTTCAGACAGTCTGCTTTCTCATCAAACACTGAATAACTGTAGAGATTCTTTTTAAGAAAGGAAAGGAAGTTTTCCACAGAAATTTGCCCAGTGGCTTTAGAATAAGCGTATTGGCTTGGTAACTAGCCAGTGGTGTAGCCCTTTCCTTTGAAAAACCAGCCCCTTCCATCTTCTCTTTTGCTCACATAAAGCAAGCAAAGTCAGGCAAGGCAGCCAGGACTCATGTTGTGATTCGTAATCGTAGGACTGAGAATCTATTTTCATTGACTGGACAACAGACAGAAATGGTGACTCTGCAGCTGACTCCCAGGACAGCATGTGAGATATGCATGGCATGCTGTAAGCTTTGTAGTCTCCTTTGCAGAGGAAAATTCCCTAGATAAGGACAACGGTAGGGAAGCAAAGGAGGACAGAATGACAAATCTCACAGCAGCACAAGCCCTCAGAAAACGCTAGCAACTCTTTTAAGGATAGAAATAATTTTCGTAAGCTGAAACAAGAAAAAGAACAAATGTTTAAACATCTGAACTTGAATAATTTGTATTAAGTAAACCCTCACAAAGCACAAGTACAAATAACCTTACTTCACCCCAGCCTTTTTGGATCAAGACATGTCTCAAAGCAGATCTCCTAACACCTACAGAAATAGTGACAGACCAAGAAAAGGGAGAAACTTTACCTCTTATCTAGCCTAGGTGCCTTGGGAAAGATTTTTCTTATCCCCAAAGGCCAGAACAGAGCTGCCTTCCTTTAAAAATAAATAGAATTGTTTACTAGAATTGTTTACTGTGATTTACAGGTAACTTATGACGTATTGATCTCACATCTGAACTGAATAATCCTTAGAG
This sequence comes from Cettia cetti, assembly GCA_013401135.1. Taxonomy (NCBI): domain Eukaryota; kingdom Metazoa; phylum Chordata; class Aves; order Passeriformes; family Sylviidae; genus Cettia; species Cettia cetti. The sequence continues at coordinate 9,071 of VZUI01042723.1, forward strand.
ACACTCATAAGTTGATGAAAATGATGGTTTTCTCTTCCTTAGAGACACTCATAAGTTGATGAAAATGATGGTTTTCTCTTCCTCTTCCAGTTTTTAACTTCTACCACACACTGAAATGTCATGTACTGTTTGGATATCTCAGTTAACACAATGACATACTCAAGAAATTAAACTTTATATCAGGACCACATTAAATTCAAAAAAAATTAAATTAGTCTCAATGCTCTTTATTCAGACAACATGAATTCTCTAATTCATCACTTCATTAATTCACAAATTCTCCAGCTCACAAAGTCTCTAACTTACATGTTGCTCTCTCTGTGCCTCAGTGGTTGTGCCAATACACGTTGGGATATGGCATCAGCTGTATGTTGGGCCAAAACCAGAGCTGAATGGACTGTCACCCTTGCCCCCTGCCACAGACCAGACTCTGAGAAAAACCAGAACCTAGGTGAGGGGTGGAACTGTTGGTCCTCTTGCCTCTCTCAGGGGAGGATTTAGGCACTCACTTAAGCCCAAATCAGGTAACAACTGGTGATTCATTTTTCCAACACAGGGAGATATTTGATAAACACAGGTATAAAAATATATTAGCAGCAAAACTAATAGAATACAGCACAATAGTACAACAATCATAGGATGTAATATAAGATGCAATATGCCATTTGCAGATGGTGCATATCTCATAAAAACCCCATACCAATGATGTTCAGAAGTTTATTCTATTTCTGTTGCAATTCTGACAATGCAGCCAGTATCATGTTTGATAGCAGTGGTCACCTGTTTTAGACAAATAATAGCCATTTCATATTTGGTGATTAAAGTTTTCAGCTCGTCAGTTTGAGGGCACACTGTGTCCTGTGCTGGCCCTAAGGGACCAGTGGGGTCCATGCTGTAGGCCAGTGTGACACCAGCAGTGGTGTGAAGTTTACATTATGGTCTCTGTTAAGCTGTCTATGGGTCTTTAACAACATGAGGTGTTTTAAGATTGTTTACTTCTCTTTACCCAACTCCAATTTGATTGCCAGAAAATTAAATTAATTTAACACAAGTTATCTGTTTCACCCACTGCTGTAATTGCTGAGTGATCTCTTCCTGTCCATTTCTCAGCCCATGAGCTTTTCATTATATTTTCTCTAGCTGAGGACAGTAATGACAGAGTGACTTTGGTGGGCACCTGGTGTCCAGCCAGGGTCAACCCACACAGCTGCATAGCAAGGAATTAATTTAATTCTTACACAGGATTACACCAACCCTGGATGTGGTGTGTGTAGGGTATGCATTACCCAAACTGTTCAATATTCCAACTGCAATCACAGGAATTTCCACCCTTCAGAAGCACATGTCATGGGTTTGACACAGTATACTTGCTGAGTAGCCCAAAGAACTTTTCCTTCCCTAAGATCTGCTTGAATATGGACAATACAGTCCTTTATTCTATTACAAAATCTACTCTCTACTCAAAATAGTATTCTCTGTACTACTCCATGACAAATTAAATCCTCAGATTACCAATGATATTTCCTGCAGAGGAGGTAGTTGGTGTCTCCTGAGTGAGCTGCCAAACTATTCTAGCAGGTAACGGCTGGGCAGGGAAATTTGGATTTGAGTTCACCCTCAGACTAGATTTCACTACATTCTCCTTCCTTCCTTCCTTAAGCTTTCTTTAGTCATCAAGTACCCTACTAAAGTGAAAAACCTTCTCTCATCAGTGTATAAACCTAAACAAATGGTTTTATCTGTAAGTGATGACAGAATATTATTATGCAGAACTTCATTCTTCAGGTTAGACTTAAATTCACATTTAATGGAGTAGCCAGAAAAAAGGCAAAACATTCCAGTAAGATCTAAAATCAGGAGTGTCATCACTGTCTGTTCTTAAATAGATAGGACAATGTTCTGTACATGAAGTGCTAACCTGGTTAGTCTAATAAACCATGTCTTTGTTTTCATTTGCTGGCATCAACACCTCCAGCATTAAACACTTAGCTTTTTGTCACTAAGACCACTGTACTGTATATTTTGAACACAGTATAAAAACAGCTTTACATTTTGTAGACTATGGATTTCCTATTTGCTGAACAGTCTGCAAATTTGAAGACATGCAACCCACAAACATAGAATTCTTTATTTCTTGGCACATAAGTTAGACTAACTATTTCATTCAGTATTAACACTGACCCATGGAGAAGTAAAAATTCAGTTAAAAGAAATCTGCCCAGGGATTCCTTTCAGGAAGACACACTTACAGAAGTCTGGGAGGACTACAAGCTACTGAAGTCTCTGTGTTTAAATAAACATCCAGTCCTTTTTGGTTACCTCTCAGTCTGCTTTTATGAGGAGACTCAACCACACATCCTTTTATCTAAATATTCAGGGGCAGAATTCAGTTTCTGTGCCTGGTCCAGGATGCTTTTCCCAGCTTTCTGGTCTGCCAACAGTCCTTGAAATTTGTGTCTAGTTCAGCCACCTGGGCAATGAAATCGGGATCTCCAGGCTCTGCATCTCTCTCTACAATGTAGCCAGATTTCCAGTGAAACACCTTTCAGGACAACATGATTGGAGACTCAGCAGCATAATTCTGCATAAATGGACACTTCAGCTCCAGCAAGAGTATCACACTTCTGTTCTCCTGCCACCTGCTAAAGCAGGCTCAGACTTGATCACTCTGTCTCCCCAGTAGCGCAGGGTGCCTTCATCTGCAAACCCAAAGGGCCACTCACAGTCATGACTGACAGCAGCAGCAGAAAGTCATCACCTTTAGAAAACTGATGTTTGGGTTTTATAGATCTTATTTTTTCAGATTCTTTGAATGAAAATCTAGCTATTCTTGGAATTTCAGTGAAAATATGGGAATGGTTCCTTCTCATTGCATGGAGCATAACAGCTCCAGACACTCTACAGCTTTAATAGGAATATCCTTGAGGCCCCTGTTTATTAGCAATTACTTAGCCTATTAGCAAGCAGGTGAGTGTCACATTTCAAAGCCAGGAAATTAAAGGTCTTAATGCCATGGAACTGCTGGTGGAATAATTTCTGCAGAAATATAAGTTTAGATTAATCTTCAATACTTATAAAAACCTGTCCAAACTGTATTGTGTCACATGAACTCACCATAACCATTGCGAAGTCTTTCTGGCTCTGAATAAAATTTATGCATTTGTATCAACTTTCACTGTGTGCAATTTGTCTAATAGTTGTAAAACCATACAAAAAGGTTTTCTTCAGTTTTGAACAGGCCATGGCTGATAAAATCAAAAACAGGAACCAATTCTGAGAATATCTAGCATGTAGGTTTAAATGAGCTGTCTCATATTATCACTGGATTTTTCAGCACTCTGAATGTTGTAATACTCTAAAGCTGTGGCTGCTTAACACCTCTTAACACAAGGTACAGCTTGCAAGAAGAAGCAACTTGCATGTATTTTCCACAGGTTAGTAGTGTTCTGTTGGTCATTTGGTTTGTGGTTTTTTTGTTTTTTTTTTTTTTTTTTAATTTTTAGGAGAGTTTTGTATCTGCTTTTTACGATGTTCAGAAAAGATTCAGATGACCATTTATCTTTAAGGATGAGGTTTGTATCTGTACAGAAAGACATGGAAAGACCTAATGAGGGTCTTTAGCGCAGCTTCCACCCCAATAAACTCAACATATTCATGCCATAACAGTGTTTGCAGCCCTGACTCAAATGGGGAGAGTGATGGGAGCACCTGTATCAGGATAAGTAGGAGCTTGAACTGCATCAGCCAGTGCTAAAGGAAGCTCCAGACCTTTGCTGTGTCTGCTGCTAAAGCTTTTATACACAGATGAATATATACCGATGGATATTCTCATACATACACATTATTTGTTTAATCAGCTATTATCTTTGTTTCTGTATTTCATTATGAATAAACATTTTTAGCATCTGCTAAAATTTAAAAAAAAGACTCATTTTGTGGCCACATGTATCATATGGAAAAGCTGTATGAAGAATATATTTAGTTTGGTGGTCAAATAATTTTTAAAAATATATTTATATAGACTATGTGGAATTTATCTTGAAAAGAAAACTGAAACAATGCAGAAGAGCATGGGACTGATATGGGGGTGGTAACTGAAGATAACAGAAACAAGAAAAAATATTTTACATTAATACCATGCCTGTAAAAAAGAATGGCAAACCTGCCTCTAAAAATACTGTTCATGTACATGTGATTGCAAGATATAGTCACAGTAGTATTCTGGACTTCAACAGCACTACCAGCAAAGGAATCCCAAAACAAAATTTAAAAAAAAAATTAAAGAAAATGTGCAGACTACATGTTTTCAGTTTTCACCAGAACAGTAGCTTTCTACCTAATGCCAATATAGGAGTTACTTTGCACTATAAAATATCTTTGTTGCAGCAGCCACCATACAACTTAAAGAACTTGATCACTTTTGCAAGACAGGTTTTGGATTGTTTTCTATTATCCTTTGCTTTCTCACAGCATAAGCACACTGGGCTGGTACATAACATTAATCACAGTTTTTAATTTGGATCCCTAATAGTTTCTTTAATATTCAAAGCAGCCCTGCTAGAGAGAAAAACAATAGCTCCAAGGCAACGGAAGCTGTTCTTTTCTCTGATTAACAATATTTCCCGGCCTTCCTTCAGGCTGATGCTGAATTACAGAGGTGCTTGCTAGATGCAGACGACTCTCCGTTTCTCTTCTTTCTCCTCCAGTGCACGCAGGGACATGGGGAGAAGGCGGGGGGAGGTGGCGCCTGCAGGAGCAGCCCAGGTGTTCCAGTGGGACCAGCACAGGACTCTGACATCGGGTCAGGACACACCGCTGCAGCCTAGTCCTCTTCCTGGATGCTCGAGCAATCAGCCAAAATTCCCATACAAAGCAAGGACCCCTCAGTGGACCAGGGATCCTTGACTGCATTCTGCTATCTGCTCCTTCAGTGGCTCAGCATTTCTTACAACTGTACTTGAGTGATGTCAATCACTCTCCGAGTTAATTAGTCTGCTTTCAATTACTAGGATAATTAACACCTCATTTAAAGCAGAAAATAGTTCTCTTAATTTCAGTAATGTGTGACTAAATCTGCCTTTGCCTCCAGCCCAAGAGCTCCCAAAAGCCTTGACCTGATAGTGCTGATTGGGATCATTGGCCCAAACAAATTATAATACTGCAAAGATTTTCCAGCTCTGTCTCTTCCAAGATTTGCAGGATTTTTCAGAACTCTCAACACATATTTTCCTCAAAGAATACCCAGGGCATTGCAGAAGATTCCCTATACATATATACCATGCAGAGAAAAACTCTGCTGGCTGCAACAGTAGCAACACAAGTGACCACCATGAGAGATACCATCTTAATTTAGTTATTTTTTATTTTCATACAGAGCATAGAAAGGTGCTGATTCAGCCAGCAATCAATCCTTCAACAAAACCATCTTCTAAACTGAACCTGTACATGGAGAGGGATGAACCTGAGTAACTTGCCTAGCCAAAAAACCTGTTTTGTGGGAGATTTTTGTGCAGAAGGTGTTATAATGAGGAGAGGTGGGGAAGTTTGCTAATATGTGGAGAGATCTGCAGGAAACAGAAGACCTTCAAAAGCATAGTTTCATCAAGAAATCAAGGTAACAGAGCCTGCCTTTTGGAGAGATTCTTATTCAGTTTAAAGCTGAATGGAGTACGATTTTCCTGTGGAAAGGCTAAACGAGCATTTAGATCTCTTGTATTTCATTTGATGAAAGCAAATACCCCAGGAGGCAAAAGCTATTTAATCTACAATTTCTGACTATATAAGGGAGCCATTTTCACATATTTAAAACAAGTATTTCTCCTTTCTGCTTTGGTGTTTTAACTTAATCAATTTTCAGGAAAGACATTTTCAATACAACTAAACTTTGACCATGACAGTGACTGTGATGTACGGTGTCATTCAAATATAGGCCTATTTTTGTGTTTGTTCATTTAGACTGTGATAAGCTTAGGGGTGCTCGGAAGCTGAAGGAAGATTTCTCTTCATCAAAGCAAAGATTTCTGCAAATTTGGGGAAAATGCCTGTACCGCACTGCTTGAAAGGTGCAATGTGATTGAGTTAATAAAGATGGAACGTACATGTTGTAGCCAAAAGGGGGATGTTAAAAATGAATGACAGTCCTGCCTGAAATGAGTATATAACTATACATGAAGCCTTAATATTCTTCTAGCATTGCTTGGAGTTTTTGCATAAAATTTCTTGCAGCAGGAACTTTTGGTTGCTTGACAGATTCAAGCTGACAGTCTGCAGGTGAAAAGCTTTCTGCCACATTACAAGTTTGGGTCATTTGGGGCCGTGGTGACAAGGACACATTATGTGTAGGCACTCACCTTATCGGGGCCAAGCTGCAAAAATCCTCCTAACAAATGGTTCCATTGACTCAAGCAAGCTTGTGTTATGCATAAGGATGTGTAGAATTTGATTCTATGCACAGGGCTTCCTTTCATGTCTGATTGCTCATTTTTTATTCAGCAAGAAAATAGCCTGTCAGTTGTCAGCAAGGATAAGCTCTCCAGCGCTGTAATTCCGAGAGCAGTTGTTAATTTTACAAAGAGAGGCGTTAACTTGCAGCCTACCTCCTCTTTTTATTCTGGGCTTGGTACAACTTTGGAAGTGTTATTAAGAATTTAAACCCTAAACAGAGTATATTCCTTTTCTTTCCTGAACATTTAGGTATTTATCTTAACTGTTTAAAGTCAAAGATTACCTTTTTTTTTCCCCAACAGAAATGAATAGAGCAAAACTAATGTAAAGCATGCAGGCAACATTGTGCATCGAGACAAATCATCCAGCCCAGCAAGAGACATCAGACAGAATAATTTCCCTCTGACTATTAGTGCACACTAGGGCAGTGCACCTCAAAAGTTTTTTCTTGGTTTCTCAGCCTTCAGATAGAACCTAAAAATAGAGAATATCACTGAAAGACTCAGTGATTTGGTCCAAAGATTGCACCAATGTGCTTCTTGTGTTAGGACCTTTTTGATAACACAGCCACATTTTTTACTGTGGTGAAAAATGAGATTGTTTATTTGCCTACCATCTTATATTTCCCAGATCCTTGTGATATCCAGATTTCCTGTGATCATTGTGATATTCCTTGGAAACATGCTAGACCATTAAAACAAACAAACTAACATAAACAAAACAAAGAAAAAAACCCCCAAAACCTGACCAACCAAACAAAACCACAAAAACAACAAAAAACAAACAAACAACAAGGCTGAATTTCATGGCAAACACACATGACATCAGTTTCAACATCCAAACAAGGCATATGGTCAAGATCCATCAGAGTTAGAAATCTGGCTCTGCTCTGTTTCTATCTTAGTAGTCCAGTGAAATCCTTAGGTTATGGCATATGCTCTACTGTGTCATGCTATGTGCTTTTCAGAATCTTAATTCCTTAAAATACAGGCTACAGTGGAAATTGCACTGGAAAATAAAAATTATTTCAGTCTGCCATGCTCTGCAGAAAGTTATCTTGCATGGTGCAGAACCAATCCCCCATTGTGTAGGATTTGTGGGTTGCTCTTTGGAGATGTCAAACAATCTTCACTGTAGAATTAAGGAATTCCAGGTCACTCTCTTGGTGTTAGATTCTTAGTAGGTGCTCTGGATTTGGCTATAATTCACATTTCAAAGAACCCTTAAATATTATTTTACTAATTTCATAAATATTTATATGGTATGCAGCAGGGAAGCAACAGTCCTGATTACAAGCCACTCACAGGAGGCATCACTGCAATCCAAGTGCTATAAAACCAGATTGTTATAATTGTAATTGCTGAATACCTTCAGCTTATGAAGAATTTTAGCACTTGTCACAGAATTGTGGTGTCTTAGTCATCCTTGTATTGACAGAATGTTTGAAAAAAGTGACCTCCTTCAAGTAAACCTAATATTAATGCTTGACTTATGGATGTTGCAGTGTTTATTGATCAATATTTCAAACACTTTGCATTTGAATGTATATTTTAGGTAACTGTTTGTATCACGTATACTGTTTACTTACTTACTTCTGTGTTTTCAAAACTGAAATTATATTTATCATTTTATTCAGTATTTTCTCCCAGAACACTGTGATTTTTGGGTGAAGAAGTGGACTATCACAGCAATTGATGGTACCTGTCAAAGAAGCAAGAGTAAAACAGTGAGCAGCTGTGTTTCCACTCCCATCACTGACTGTGGACTCTGCAGAGTGTTGTCCCTCCAGCAAGGCCAGAAGAAGACACTTCCTGCTGTGTTGCTCCCCATTCTGCTCACAAACATCCGAGCTTGGCATCTTGAACAAAGTAACTTCTGTATAAAATATTTGCTGTAGAACCAACAGCAATCCGGAAGGAAATACTACTTCATTATTTTATCACAGACTTCTCATCTACACTTAAATAGAATAGTTTGCATTATGACTGTGCTAAGATTGGGATATATAAAATTATATATATTGCTGAATATGTCCAACTTGCATCTTCAAGGAGATTTGGAGACATTCAAGACCTCTAGTGGAGTTTATCAGAAATTGGCACCATTAAAATATGCTTTAGCTTTTGATCTACACTTAAGTAGTCAGATACTTGGATGAGGTGATCACTGAGGTCCCTTCCAACTGAACTATTTTATTTTATTCTAAATTTTGGTTACTGTATCCACATACTCCTAAAGGTGCATACAGAGAAGGCATATCAGTCTGTCTAGTTGTTCTACTTTCCAAAGCATTTACTTTTCAGAAAACCAGAAGTACTACAGAAAGTTATTACAAATAAAAGTTACAATATTACAATAAAACTTGTTACAGTTATAATTTACAAAGTTAAAATACATAGTTTTATCTGCTCCCCCTGAAAACTTGCTTCCTTTTGTATTCCTTGCAGAATTGTAATGCTGCCCTTTGCTCATCAATTCCAGAGAAAGGCATATAAAGTCATTTGGAAGTGGGCTGTGCACATGTACCCAAAAGTAGATACTAACATGAGTACAACCATCACAGCTTGAGTCCTGGCTTATCAGCAAAATCACAGTGATTTTGTGGCACAATGATCTTTGCTTGAATAATACCTATTTGTCAAAAAACAAAAGCAGAAAAACATTTCTTATTTGCTGAAGTGTCTCATATTTAAAGGAATTGAAGCCTCCTTTTTTAAAAGTTATTTGGTCAAAATAAATACGCAACAATCTGCAGTAATCAAAATTATTTATTTCCCACAACCACTTTTTTCCCCTACTACTCATCTGACAAACATACATACAGTTTATTTGGTTTAGTATTTTAGATTGTTCTAGATAACATATTACTTTAGATTTCTTTTTTTAGGATCTCCTTTTCTCCTTGTCATGGGTGTGATATATGACTAGAAAAGATAACTACCAGTCTGTTCAGCTGATATTCAGATGTGAAATAAGTCATGTCATTCTAAAAGAGGGTCAAATTAATTCAGAGTCATCGTGAACAGTTGTTCACTCTCATATGCACTATGTTTTTTATTATTTCCTCCTTTAGGCATCTTGTAAGTGAAGGACTGATACTTCAATTCTATTGCTTTCAGAGGACTAAAGCTATTATTTTATTTTCTGTGTTTATCTTTATTTATTGTATGGCATTTCTTTCTCTTTTTAAAATTTGTATTACTGAAATTGTGAAACTGAACTGTTATGCTAAAAATACAAAAATTGTAGGTAATATAGTGAAAAGTCTAAATGCAATGTGACTGAACAGAATGTATTTAAGAACTAAACCATCTTCATAATCAGTATGGAGGTACTTCTTCGGTAGAGATGCCAAACCTCTCAGAAAACAAAACAGCTGTCTGCAGCTGGCAGAAGTTACAAGTTAAGAAAAAAATATAATTTAGTCTGTAGCTCTCAAATGTTTTGTGCAGCACAGGAAAATGGGCAGATAGGAATCCTAGTACTTAAAATGAGTGATTGTTCCCTCCTGTGAGCAAACAACCAGGCTCGTTATTAAAATTTTTACTTTTAGTTATGTCAGCAAGAAATTATTTTAGCAAGAACTTGGAATTTAGAAACAAAATACTCATAGCTAAGACAGCTGTTTAAGCTAAAGCTCAAGAAAAAAATATGTAGTGGGGTTTTTTCCTCATACAGAATCTTTGGGAAGCTGTTAAATCTGGCCAAATATATATATGCATAAATATATATATATATGCATCTATTAAATATATGTATTTTATATACATATATTTCTCTTTTTTGCCAGTAGTAAAATGTATCTTGAGGAAAAGAGTTTATGGACATACCCATCTACTGCAGCCAAGGGATGTACAAGGATGCCTGGGATCCACAAGACAAGTACATTTGCACAGTAACTATTATCCAAGATTTCCAAGGTCCAGTAATTTCTATTGCCAGCAAGAAGACTTTCCAAATTTCCTTTCTCCTGTCTTCTCTCCCCTAAGCTCTGCAGGCAGGAACCCCCTCCCTCCCTCCTATCTCTTCCATTAGAAATGTCACTACCCCATCTGCTGCCCCTGAACTCAGCCGTGCTGGCAGGGACTCACGGGCAGAACGAGGGAGCTGAAGTCATTCAGCACAACGTGCTACACACAACCCTTCCAAGGAAATTGCTAGCATTTTCCACCAAGAAAAAACTTTGTGCAGAAGGGATCAATGCTGCTATGGTTCTCTTTTGATGCCTGTGAGACAGATCAGGACACATCTCCTGCGTCATTAAATCCAACTACTTCTTGCCGCAGGGACCATGTAACTTATTTGTTCTGTTTGAGTGGGTGTGCTTTGTGCCATCCAAGCTAAGTGGTGACCAAGGGAATTGCTTTCCTGGACACAAGAGATGCCTCTGTAATACCTGAATTATGTGGATTTACCTTTGTGCATCTATCTCAAGTCGTGTTACAATTTCAGCCAGCAAATGTTTGTTATTGTGGTCAGCAGGCCTTCACTCACTTGAAATTAAGAATACTTTATGGCTTTTATCAAATAAAACAGTAATAACACAGCTCAAAAAGTGTGCACTCTTATTGGAAACAACATTGTACAGGAACTGCTTCTTCTCATAATTACATATTTGGCAGCAGAGGGTGAGGGGGTGAAGAAAAGCTATTTTACCATCTGCAGAAAATCCTGACAGCCTCTTAAAAACAACAGTAATGAGGGAGAGGAAAAGAGGTGTTTGTGAAGGCTTTAGATATTAATTTCATATAAATATGCCAAACACAAAACCTTCCCTGATTTACTTTTGCTTGCACGGGAGGAGGCTTTGCACAGTTCGCTGGAACTCCTGGCAAAATATAAGGATCTCAGGGCATGTAGTTCTCACAGAATACTTTAACAAATTAATTCTTAGTTGATGTTTTATTTCACAGTATTCACACCATGCCAACTCCAGACAGAAGGAAAAAATGAAGAAGCAAAAACCGGATCAAAGTTTATTGAATCAATGAAGTGAAGAAAAGGGAAACATTCGTATTAGACTTTACAGAGCCAAGTAGCTCACTTCATCCTAAGTAAACTCTTCTTTGCTGTGGAGCCCTGAATATAGGAAGGAGGGAAGGAAGGAAGGAAGGAAGGAAGGAAGGAAGGAAGGAAGGAAGGAAGGAAGGAAGGAAGGAAGGAA
>VZUI01042724.1:0-23646 GCA_013401135.1 Cettia cetti
TCTGGACTGCTACTACCACCCTAACAGGGTGTCAGGTTGTATTCTGACTCTGTCAGTATTTTCTACTATTGAATTTATTTTATTTTACTTTATTTTACTTATTTTCTTCTTTCTCTTATTAAATTGTACTTCTGACTTGAAGTCTCTCACTGGTTTTGTTTTCAAACCAACACAACATGGCATACCAAAAGTGCTGAAATCAATGTTGTGGAGTTTTTTAAGATTGATGGTTTCATTGTACAGGAGTCAGTCCTAGAAGATTCCCAGATCTCTGAGGTCATTCAGTGGAACACTGACTTGAGTTCATAACCTGAAGTACATGAGTTTCTGCAAAGACAGCAAAGGAGCTGCTGACATCCTTGGGCTAGTCCAGGGCATAGTGTTCTACTGCTTCTGTAACCAAATCCTTAAAGAAAACAATGTCAAGGGCAGACTTTCTCTGCTGACATCAAGTTGAAATACTGATTTATTATTTTTAAATATAGAAAATAGTTATTCTGAAAAGCTGTGCAGAAATGATAGCAAGAATAAGCTCAGTAAAATGGGGAATGTGTGTACCCTGAGAGTACCCTCTGTTCAATATCTCCCCTTAAGCAACTGTTCAGCCCTGAATCTTTTCTATCCTTTTTAGTTCTGTTAAACTATTCTTAAGCTACCATTCAGGAAAATTAGACTTGGCATCAGAGTCAGCAAATTGCCTGCTGTACTTTTCGCAGGACTAAGGTTGTCCTTGAGGCAGCCTGTGTGGTTGGAAATAAGTTACACACCCAAGCTCAAACCAGAACAGCAAAAAACCCCAAATCATTCCTAAACTGCAGAAGAAGCTTACCATCCTGAATCAATACAGTTCTGCATTATTTACTGAAATAAAGCCAATATTTTTCAATGGAGTATTACCACCTAAATGGCATTTTCACTACGAAATAGACTACTGTGACCCCAGACTTCTACCCAGGGTTTTTTTGTTTGTTTGTTTTTGTACAGTGTGTCTAATGTGTTTTATAAACTATGAAAACTGTAGCTGATCACAAGGAGGGTATAAATAAAAGAGAGAACTTTCTTTGTAAAATCAAGCATCAGTCCTATAAGGAAAAGATTTATCTGAAGGAATAACTGTTCAAAGGAATGGTTGATCATGTAATGAAGGATACAAAGGAAATGAGGCCAGTCTAAAACTTCATGGTATCTGAAAAAAAAAGAAAAAAAAAGCAGAAGGTAGGAAGGTTCTTCTATTGATAGATGCTTTAATTCATCTTGTTTTAATCTTATTGGTCACAGCAACATCATTTGAATTATGCTTACTGTAGACATTTTAACATAAATTACAGGATTTTCTTGCTATAGAAAAAAAAATCAGAAAAAGAAAAAAAAAAGGTCAGACTGATGTATTTCTGGGAAAAGCTCCAAACACAGGAAGGTGAATTTATCCTTGATGTGATAAATGGCCTTCTAAGCAATACTTATCCTTGCATCCTTTGCATGTGGCAGTTGGAGTGTTTTATATAAGATCCTTCCTGAAGAAGATAGTATTGAGGACGTTGTTCTAATTTCTGAGTTGAATTTTCATATATCGCTGCTGTGAAATACTCAGATAAATTGATTTAATCAGAATTTTGTATTGTTTAGGCAGAGGATCTAATTCTGCAAAGTGTTGGTAAATTAATTCAGACTGCATGTGTTACCAATGAAATTACAACTATTTACGAGTGCATACATACATATATATGTCCTTATTTAGCTTCAGTCAGAAAGAAGGCTCATCTTCTTGTAGATCCAAACAACTTACCTGAGCAATACCTTTCTTTCAGTATGTTTTAAGTGCTTAAGATGTTATTTTTGTTGTTGATATGCATTAGCAGCAATTGGCTTAAGAGATTCTTCAAAGAATTTCACTTTCATCAGAGCTACTGTCTGTGACTGAATCCTTTGGTTTTAGGAAATTTGCAGTCTCTAATGTTTCTGTGCAGTAGGAACCTAAACGTGAGCTGAATTCTGTTCAAAGGGAGGGTAACCTTGAAACACGCGTGTAGTTTTAAGCATGTGCTTTAACGATTAGTGGAGCTCACAAGTCAGTGCATGTCTAAGTGACTTGCCAAATTGGAGCATAAGCTAAGGGGGAAGTTATTTTCTGACTCCTAATGGACTTCAGTGTTCATCAAAGATATTCTAAACAGAAAAAGAAGATTAATTTCAGCGGTTTGTAGAATGGGACAATCAGGCTACTGATCAAGTGGTTTCTGGACCCTTCTTGGTGCTGTGAATGAACTTCTACCCATTTTCTGCAGTTAACACTGCTATAACATTCTGAGCTCAATGTTTACTTGAGAATAATCAAAAACTTGCTGACAAGTTGTGAAGTCATAAAAAAGCAAGCAGCTGAGCAGCTGCTGTCCCTAAATGTTGAGCTTCATAGTACCTGCCCAATCTTAGAGACTAGGAATTGTGTTTAGTGCTTGCCAAAAGAATTAATTTCCATGCAACTGCTGGAGTTTATACATTTATACAATCTTATTTCTCAGAATTGAGCCCAGGTGAGTAAATTATTTTGTCTGCTGGTGGAATGGCTCACTTTTCATCAGTATCTGAAGATGCAGTGCTTCAAGGGACACAGTTACACTAGTGAAGCCTTATGGAAATGACTTTGCCTTTTAAGTGTATTCTACTTACTGTTACAAATACTATTGTATATGTATTCTTAAAATTATGTCAGGCTGAAGCTCTTTATGTGAGTCAGAGTGAATTCAAGTATCAAACACTTCATATTTTTTAAAAAAGGTACAGTAGTAGACATTTATTTTTATAGGCAATAAATATTGCTTATAATAATATCTTCTTAGAGATTCATATTAATTTAATCAGAAAAATATTGAGTTAGTAAAACAAAATTATATTTTTTTTCATTATTGATGCTGTTTATATCCTCTTATTCAACTAAGGCTTGCCACAGCTGTTAAAATTTTTCCAGATGGAAAAATTAAGATACAGAGAATAAAGTCAGTTGACAGAGTTGAAGAGGGAATGCTGCACCTGAGCTTCACATTTTAATCAAAAATACACTTATATCTGCTCCTTTTTGTACAGACAAAACTAAAGCTAATTCCTCCCTTGCAGTATTCATATATTTGTTTAACTCCATCCTTTAATCGATACCTCAGTTTTACACAGGGGTGTGTGAGGAGGAGCCGTACAGGATGGGGGAGGTGTTAAATAGTTATTTTTTTGTCTTGATTTGTAGCATCTGAAGACATTGTAGAATGTTTTTTGAGTTAGAAAATTTGTACAAATAGGAAGTGCAAGTGCACTGGTAAACTTGTAATGCATATCACTTCAGGAAGTTTCTAGAGGTTGCATATTCAGTCTTTCTACAATAAGTCATTGCTAACACTTGCTGCAAACAATTGCTACAAGCTCTTGGTCACTGTCTTGCAACTGATGCTTTCATTGATTTTTTAACTATTTCCATCAACATGGCAATTTTATAATCCTCATATATTTATTTTTTTTTTTAATTCCTCACCATGATTTTCTTTATGAATGCTGTCAGGTATTGCGTCCTTTTCCAGTAATTTTCCATTAATCATCTTGTTTTTATATGGCCAATGTATATTTAGGGTTTTTCAGATCTTGTGGGTCACTTTTGCATGCTAAATTATTTTTGAACCTTAACACCACTCAAGGCAAAACAGTCTGACTCTTCATGCTGTACAGTTTTTACACCTTAGGGAAGTTTTCAGTAGAAGATTAGGATAATGTGAACTGTATTGTCTCACACTAGTATTAGAAAGAACCAAACTAAATTGCTTATACATTTTAAATTAAATAACACAAATGACGTTAAATGACAATAGCATGTACTATTGTGTACACTGTTATTATCTGGGTTAATGTAGAAGAAATGTCTTCTTTTTCATGCTGCATGTTTTGTTCCAGGTATTGCATGCTCTTGTCTTTTCTTCTATTTTTTTTTAATTTCAGGAGCTCCAGACACAGCTAGATGAATTTAAAAGAAAATCCGAGTGTGAACTAAAGCAACTAGAGAAAGAGAAAGAAGTTCTAACTGGGAAACTTCAAAACTCTTCACTTGAGGTAAACTGGGAATAAATGTAATGCAGTAATAAAATGTCTCTTCATTTTTCATCCCATCTGAGATACTCTGGATTAGATTTCAATACTATTTGTTGTGTTTGTCACTCAATAAAATATACAAGGACTCTAGATAGAAATAACAGAATAACTACTTCTGCAAAATATAAAGATTTTAACAAGCCTATTTATTTAATATATTACACTTTGGAGATGTGCTAAGGTGAGAAGTTTGGCTTATATCACGGTTCCAGAACGATTCTGATTGTTTGTTTGTTTGTTTATTTACTGAACAAATTGAGATTAGAATCTTCCTTACAACTCCTGTTAACTTTCTGATTTTTTGTAATGCATAGAGATGTATCTTCACTGATTCTAACCAGTTTTCGCTTCCCCCAAGTTCTGTGAGAGTTGGCATGGCAACAACTCTGCAAAAGCTAAAGACCTAGATCTTCTTCAGCTGACATTTGTAGACTCTCAGTGGCCATAATAAGCTCTTGTTGACTGTTTAAAGTCAGAGAAAGGACAGATAGGCTTCCCAGGAGGCTAAGCAAAATGTTGTCCTCTCTTTACTGCCTCCACTTTCCCACATGCCATTACTATCCCTTGGTGTGTATGTTCCAGCAATCAGGGCATGTGTTGTGCTCATTTACAATAAGCAACACCTGGTTTTTCTCCCATCTGTGCTTTACTATCTGTACTAGTTATGAGTGCAGCATGGGTTTTCCTTCTTCATTTCTCCTCTAAAACATATTTATACATTCTTTTATCAAACAGTGAGATCCTGACATTCTATCTATTTCCCAGTCTTACAAATACAGAATTTAAGTGTAGTTTAATGTTCTGAAATTTCTGGCTATTTTTAAGTTTCATTACACATTTCTGCATGCCACTGTTTCCTACAGATTCTTCTCTGAGAGAATTTTGGGTCAATCCAACCTATGTTGGCCTATTCAGAGTGAAAGGTTTGTGACATGGAGGTTTTTTCCTCAGGTTTTGCAGATGCCAAAAATAAGGTCATGGGTCATCAGATTACTTTTCTTGAAATCACATGTCCAGGACAGTAAAATATGAAAGAAACCTATGTCTCCTAACTGCTCATCCACTCACATCACAAGATCATGGTAAATTAGCAAAGAGTGTTGGAAAATTATTGCCACTATAAACATAAACATAAATAATATCAAGTAGTATATAGCATGCCATATGTTAAGTTCACGGTGCCATGGTAAATATGAACAGATACACTAAGAAACTTTTTATTGTATCTTAGAATCTGACTGCTCTCAAAAAGAAGGAAATGCTCCATTTGGAGAGAAATTTTGCATTTTTCTTGATTACTCCAAAAGTTACTTTCTGAACTACTTACTTGGCAGTATTGCCAGGGTAGTGAAGTTGTTTCAACTTGTAATAGTTTCCTGCTATAGGTACATGAATATTCACAGCCAAGAAAGCACCATTTACTGTATAATGTTATGTTTCACTGAGGGCATGTTTCCCATCTGGGAGCCTTTGCAATGGCTCAGCCCAGAGCTTCCGCCTCAAAGGTTAGGTAATGTGCTGTTACTAATCCAGTTCTAACCTGGATACAATTTCAGATCTAAAAATAGCTTCCTTGGCTGCCTAAGACCCGTTTTTGGTTGGGCTGACATAGCTGGAGCACTATGCAGCATAGACAGAAGCAAGATAATTTCATCTCTCTGGGGTTGTACTTCAAAGTGGCAGTATTTCTGTATTAATAAGATTTTTATGGATAAAGGAATCAGATTTGCATCATACTGTTTGGTCATTTGGAAGGAAGGACGTGGGATACTGTGTGGGTTGAATGCTAATTCCTTAGGGCCCTCCAGTCCCTTGGTTTTGAACTACAGGATCTCTTCAGCATGTGTTAAAGGATCTTGTTGCCACAATTTAAGAAAAATATGAAGCTATTAGAAAATGTCCAAAGGATGGCTACAGAAATGGTGAAGGGTCTTGAGGGGGAGCTGTATGAGGAGCAGCTGATATCACTTGGTCAGTTCAGCCTGAAGAAGAGACTGAGGAGAAACCTCATTGCAGTCCAGAACTTCATCATGAGGGGAAGTGGAGGGGCAGACAGTGATTTCTTCTTCCTGGTGACCAGTGACAGGACCCGATGGAATGGCCTGGAGTTGTGTCAGGGGAGGTTTTGGTTGGATATTAGAGATAGGTTTTTCTCCTAGAGGGTAGTTGGGTACTTGAACAGGTTCTCGAGGGAACTGGTCACAGCATCAAACCTGGCAGAATTCAAGGAGTGTTTAGCCAATACTCTCAGGCACATGGTGTGTCTCCTGGGGATGGCGCTGTGCAGGGCCAGGAGTTGACTTCTATGATCCTTGTGGGTCCCTTCCAACTCCGAATATTCTATTATTCTGTTCTATTCTGGAGTTAGAATATACATAAAATGGAAGTGCAAACATCAGCTTGTCATGATGCATCTTTGAACAATGCTTGCATAGCAATGCCCAGAGTTTTTATGGATCTTGAAGATGCCACCAAATAGCAGCCAAAGAACACAGTCAGGAATTCCTCTGGTCAGGCATTACAAGTTTAGGAATATTGTTTACTGTGAACTTAATTGAAGTAACTCTGAAATAATCCTTAAAAAAACAGTAAAATACAATTTTTTTTTATTTTTTTTTTTTTGCTTCTTGCGCCATATTACTGTTTGTGTTATGTTAAGTAATGTTTGCATCTCTGAGATGACTTTATGCAGTTCTGGTGGAAAAGTGAATTAGTAATGGAATTAAAGTACAATTTTTTCAAGAACTTTTGTTTTGCAGCAGGAGGACATTATAAAACACAAAATCCCACAGTATTGCTGCTTTGTTAATAATGAAAATTTCCAAACAGATTCTGGACTGATTTGAGTTGGCATAGTTTCACTGGCTTAAATCCTGCTTTACCAACTTAAGTAAGTTGAGGCTCTGGCTATCTGTTTAGAAGTCAGGAAACACAAAAAAAAAATACTTGGGCACTGCAAAACATTCCAGAGAAAGATTTTCACTAGTGGATTTGAAAGCCTTTTTAATTGCAAGATAGGAGGAGAAAACCTGACAGGATGGAAATGTTTGTTTCTTAACCTCTAATGTGTTAGAAGTGCCAGGATTCATGAGAAAGAATGTGTTTGTATACCTGATACATTTCTGTAGGGTTTTCCCCTTAATCACTGAAAAATCATGGTTTTAAAACTACTTTTCCATCTGATTTCTTACTAAGTTTTGTTCCCAGCTTAGCCTATTTCTAGTTAGGATGATCTTTTGTTTCATGTTAGAAGTGCTTTTGGCCAGTAATTGTCTGTGGAGAGTTGGAGAAGTTTAAAATGTTGTGACCTCAGATTAAGTTTATATAGGCTTCTTTTCATCTTTCCTGTCTAGATGACTAATTTGCTTAAGAAGTTTTCCAAGTAATGTTTTCCCTGTTTCAGATTTTTCTGTTATAAAATATACAGCCTGTTCTTCTGGTACACTATTTTCAGTCCCTTTATTTTCAGGAAGCCCATAAAAAATGCATACTTCAGTGTAGTAATGCTAATGCATATTGTGTCAGCTGATAGGAGGGACTGTGCAGCATTAGGTCTTTCACATCAAAGGTTAGTTTTATAAGGAACTGCAGTACCTAAAAACTTCAGTGTTTCTTTGCATAGGAAAATATTGGCTTGAGTTCAATAGATGTGAATACAAAGTAGATTTTTTGCCTGTAACCAGAAACCAAAGTGCCCCTTTGATTAAATTTTATGATTTGCCACATATTTCTTTAAAAAGCAATAAAAAAAAAATTAATCATCTCTTGAAACAAAAGTATGGTTGGCAAGTGGCTGTGGCATCTGCCTTTTCCTGGAGTGTATCCAGGCCACAGACAGATCCCATGACACAAATATATTAAAGACAATTAGCGTTTTTCATTACGAATAGTATTTGGCAATTATTCTTCACTAGCTTGATCAGACAAATATTTTTGTGTGTTTCATTGGATGACACAATGGAAGAAGCCAAGAAACAACTGGATGAATAGTGATCTTAACTGAGTCTGAGGCAGATGAAGCTAGGTGCTCTTTCAGATTAAATATATCAGTTTTGTTAGATGGCTTCAGCAGAATCTTAGGCCTGCCTTCTGTTTTGTGTCATATTATTATGCAAATTGAACTATGGATTGGAGACAATTTGATATTTTTAAAAAGTCCTTGATGAGCAACAGACAGTATATGCAAAAAGGTTGTCATTGTTCACTGAAAAAAGGGCTCCTTGCACAAAACAAGCACCTTGCTATTTTTTCATAGAGCAACACAAGCTCATAAAATGTACTCAACTTTATGTAATTCCTCTCCATTGTGAATGCAGCCATTAATCTTATCCTGCTGACTTACTTTTCTGGAAGGTGGCTCAGCTGAAGCAAGTGCTAGAACAACAAGCAAATAATTTCAAAGAATCACTGAAGAAACATAATCTACAGTCCAACAAAGAAAAAGAGAAGCTTTTGCAGGATCTTCAAAACACCATTAAAGAAAACCAAAATGTTAAACTGCAGTTGGAGGCATCACATCAAAAAGTCTTAAAAATGTTGGAGAAAAGCAAGAATCAGGAACTCAAGGTCAGTTCTAATACATATTAATGTAAAAAAAAAAATATATATATATATATATATTTATGGGGTAAACCATCTAAGTGAGAGCCAATTATCAAAACTCAGTTATCTCCAGTTAGTTTAATGATGGGTTGCTATTGTTGCACATAATGAATTATTCTGTGATTTTGAAACCTCATTATCAGACTGGGAGGTGATTTGATGGTGGTTTGCAGGATTTTGTTTGGGGTTCTTTTATAATTTTAACATTTTAACTTAAACCACAGTGTGAATAATATTCCCTGCAGTTAGGTTGCAATGAATACAAGCTCCTTTATCTGTGCACCAGCTTCAGAATTACAAGGGAATTCCTGAGTGTATTAATAACAGGACTCAGTTTTATTATTTTTCATCCATTATTAATTTATACATAAATACTTAAGAAGAAGTATAATAGACACATATAGTGATGTGTATTGCCTTATATACCTTAAAAAAAATCAATAAGTGGACAATCAAAGCTTTTAAAGGTTCAAGTGAAATTATTTCAGTGACAAAATGTTAATGCAATATACTGAAGTTCTAAAGACTGTTGCTGTCCGAGAAAAAAAATCAACTTGAAAAATGTACATGTGATTGTGACATGGAGTTCAGATGTCCCTGTTGGTTCCCACAGCTTAGAGAACTTTATGAAACATAGGTAATAGAACCTTCCTAAGTAGATTTTCTTGTTTATATATTCCAAATAAAATTCCAGTTTTGACAAAACCAAGCTGAAGGCAGTGAGTTGCTAAGAATGAAACTGAGGACAGGAGATTGTATTCAGAGCCACTACAGAGCAACTGCTCCGTCATTTACAGTGTACCAGCAGTAATTCTAATGACATGGAAGCATGACCCAAGAATGATACAAGGAAAGATAGACACCTTCATGTTTCTGATCAGTATGACACTGTGATAAGTAATGACAAACAGGTCAAATCTGGGGGGCTTTGTATGTTGAATAGGAAAACTTTCTTTCTAATGTCCAATAGTGCAAAGATATCGGTGTTATTATTTCATCATGCACAACAAATCTAAGAGTCAATACACTGATAATTTATTCTGTACCTATTAAGTGTTAATTTTTAACTTCAGCTCATTTTTATGCTTGCATTGATAAAATGTCCTCTAAAAGTGGCGATGAAAATTAAAGTTCTACAATGAACGGCCAGATTCATCCTAGTATTACAAGTAAAACAACCAGCTGATAAATAGGCTCCAACTACTTTGTTTTTGGGGGGACTTTTGCTTACAGGAGGCAGAAGAACGTTTGAAAAAGGAATTTAATGAGACTTTCAAGATCCAACATCAGTCTCATAGGCTGGAAATACAAACCTTGGAAGAGAAAGCAAAGAAAGAATTACATTATGAACTTGAGCAGATACAGAAGCAGCAAACCCTGTTGCTAGGTATAGTGTCTCATGTCATGCACAGTTCCTACTGCTTGATTATATATATGCTGAGAACCACTCAGATTATATGTATGATGAGAACCACTGACTTTCATCCCATTCATTTTCCTTCCTATCTTCTGGGAACTCAGGTCTTTGTTAATCTCTTTTTTCATACCCTGCAATTTCAACAATATAGACTTAATGTTCTTTGTTAACCAAGCCCTCAATTGTCAGCAGCAAAATGTTGCTGAGAGGATAGTCTAGTGTACAACATTCAAGTATGTATTATTGGGCATATTAGATTGGAAAATTATAGTTTATATGACTTCATGCTTTTTTTCTGTGTTGGGATGGATTATTATATGTACTTCAAGTCTGTTCTATTGAATTCAGCAGTGGAGATCAGTTGCTCCCTGTGTACTGTTTAGTCAGTTTAAAAAGTGCCCCAAACTGTTTAGAACTAAACAGAACACTGCACTAGAGAGATGTGTAATATCTCCAGGTTTAATCTCAGGTTATTAAAGCTCATCTGTGAAATGGCTTTTTTAATTAAATAAAGAATAATTTGAAAGTATTTTACATACAAACTGAATTTTATTCTTGTGGTTTTTTACACCAGTAATTAAAATTTATTAGAAAGTTTTCTTGCTCTTTAAAGATTATACATTGAATAGATAGATTCACTACTTCAAGAAAAATTGTAGGGAGACAACAGAGATAAAATCTTTTTTCTTCTTGTACTTGAAAAACCTGTACCTAATATGCACAAAAGTTGACAGATGAGCTTACAAAGCGTTGTACTTCTCTAACACAATATCCAGAGCTCTCCTCAGTCTGCCTTCTATGGCCCTCTATGAACACCCGTGCAATTAACAGGGAAGCTGAGGGGTGCTCCACTAAAGTTCAAGATTAGAGAAAACAATTGTGATGATATAGTCTGCAATACAACTGCCACAGAATTACCTCTCTGACTCTGATGCTGACTCACTGCTTTTGTAGCTCCATATCATCTAACTATTGCTCAGCTGTTACCTCTCTGCCTCTCTAGTAATAGGAGGCCATTATGCTTAGTGGTGAATGAATTGAGGAGCAAAGCAAAATGTAATGTATTAATGTTTTCATCTACATTCCCTGTATCTGCCTTTCACATCCAGCTGGCCTCTGACTGCCTAAATGATTGTCTGTCTGATTGGTACTAGGATCTCTAAGGATGGAGCTCTCTGAGCAACAGACATCATGCACAAATCTAAAGAAACAAATAGAAGAACTACAAATGGAGCTGAGGAGTGTGAGGACACTGAAGAAGCAACAGGCAAGGGAGCAGTTTGTACTTCATTGCCATATTGTGTTTAGCAAAAGCAATAGTATCAAATTTCTCTCCAGTGATAATAAAAGCATACAGTCTTTTCCAGAAATGGAATGAGTTTTCTGCCTTTATGTCACGCTTTAAATGTTTATAATTGTTGCCCTACGGGCAGGCTTTTTTCTTTCCAATTAAGGATCAGAATCTATAAAACAAATAAATGAATGAATGTTACAATGAAACAAATTCTGAGGAGACTATGGAATATATTCAGGAAATTGTGTTCCCTGATTTTGTCTTGCACAAATATAGCATGGCACAAATAATTTAAAAATCATATCACAAAAATTCAATGCACACAGTTCCAGGAAGATGCTCACATTAAAATAAGAGGTTGTGAATAACTAAATTTGGCATTTTTCTTAGGAAGGAAGTAGCCAAAGCCAGATCAGATCTCTTCACGATGAACTGGAAAAATGTCAGAGTGAAATTTCTGAACTCAAGAAGGAGAATTTACTTTTGAAGGACACAATGGAGCTACTGAGTGCTGAGTTGGAATCACAGAAGCAAGAAGCTGAGCAGCTTCAGGATAGAGATAAACAGCATAGAAGGTTTGCTTTGAATTCACACTTGACAGTGCTATCTAGGAATTCGATAATAATGCCAGTGTGGTTGGTGTTCTAACTGTGATGCATGTCAGAATCTTTTCTCTCTAAAGTACTAAGCTAGGAGTTTTGCAAAAGCAGTAGTTCTTTCACATTCTCCTCCAGCCATAATAGATGCATTTGAACTAATGGTTCATTATATGTCACAGAAGAATATGTCTTGTGTATGCCCACAGGAGTGACCTGAGAAAATGTGTATAATGTCAGCCTTTTAAAGGCATGGAAGACATAAATCCTAAACTCACCAAAGAGCTATTAAAAAAATATAGAAGTCTCTGAGAATAAATATCAGGTTTTTATACATGTTCTCTGTAGCTGAAACCAATGGACTGTTAATTCCAAAGGGGACACTTGGGAATGCCATATATACCCTGTAAGAGTTGGCTTTGGCTGTAGCAGCCAGCCTTGCACAGGGGAAGTAAGGGCAGTGCCAGTGGATACTGACAGTGCCTCTGGGCTGATGGTGAGCCTGGCACTGTGAGGGACTGTCAGGGCACAGGAGCTGACTTGAATCTTGGCCATCTTGCAAGGTAAACCATGTCTTAGTGCAGCCACAGGCTCAGCACACATGGTGCAAATGGATCTTCCCATTTCTGTACGGAACAAGCACAGAATCCCAGGATCAATTAGGATGGAAAAGACCTCTGAGATCATGGAGTCCAACCTGTGGCCAAACACCACCATGTCAACTACACCATGGCACTGGGTAGTTGACACTGCCACATCCAGTTCTTCCTTAAACACATTTGGGCAGCCCATTCCAATGTCTAGTCACCTTTCCTTTGAAGAAATTCTTCCTTATATCCAACCTAAACTTCCCCTGGCGCAATTTACAAAGGAGACAAGACTGGGTTCACTGCCCACTGCATTTTTATGGCTGTTGAATCCTTTGAAATTTCTGGATGAACATACTTAACACATTCTCTTTGCAGAGAGACTGAGGGGTCTGGTGTGTGGGTACCTTTCAGTTCATTTTTGCAATGGTGTAGAATGCATGCCCCTAACTACACAAGCTGTATATAAAAAAGGATTTCTGAAGAGTGTGCCCTTAAAAGAATCTTTAAAATTATGCCCCATGTAGTCCAGAGAAAAGCACTCAATGGATAGAATGTCTCTCTGTAGACTGCCAGAGTGGCCAGAGTAATTCCATTCCTGTCTACCAGTTAGTAGATATTTAAAGAATGAGTAACTTTTTCTTCTTTTTTTTTGCCATTGCGCTCTTTGGAGAGTTACTTCAAAGTGAATTTCATTTCAAGCTTTTGAAGCAAGATCAACAAAGAGAATTGCAAACCAGAGAGTTTCATTAATGCCCTCAAGCTACCTTGAAGGAATTTAGAGCCTCTGTTCACGAAGAGAAGAATTATTCACGTGTCAGCGATGAGGTCTAAAAGGCCTCAAATGCTGAGGCTGCTGGGCTGGAGGATTTTCTTTACAGGGAATAATAAATGGTGTAGCTCTACTACAGTGAGCATTTGGGAAGGCAGCATTAATGGAAATTATGTAAGGAGAAATCCTGCAAATAACTGGAGGTAGGACCAAAGCACTGGGGTGGACTAAGGCACATGATACAGGCTGCTCTGAAATTAACCCATGGACGACCTGAAAGTTGCAGCTCTCATTTTGCTTTTGCAGGACTAATAATTTGTATAGGGGAAACATTAAACTGGTGCAGATAAGTAATTGCTATTTTTACTTTTAACAACAGTGCACCTGTCTTATGCCAGTTTCTTTTCTGATTTGAAAGCTGATAGTGGCTTGTTATTTGCATGTGACAAATTTTTATAACAAATTACTTGAAATTACTAGTCCTACCCTTGCCAATTAAGTGAAACCAGTAATCTGCTTGAAGTAATAATTCCTCTTTCCATTCTCTTGAATTGTGTGAATTTCACCTCCAGTAAAGAAAGCTTTTACAAGGTTTTAGGATGAGAGCAGACAGAGCTGTTTTTATGGGAAGAGAAAACAAGTCCCAAAATGGCTCTCCCAAAGGAGAATATTTTAGTCTTGAAGATTCATTTCATTTCACTTTTCCCTTTTTTTACCCTTATTCTTCTGCTGCTTATTTTATGCTAAGTGCCAAATCAGTCACTTCCATGGCTGTGCTCTAAGTTCAAGGGGAAAAAGCTTTCATGGACCTTTTGGGCTATTCTGGAGCTTTTCAGAAACAAGTGAAACAGACTTGGGAATACATGAAAAAGAAAATAGGGGAAAACAAAAGGTAAACTGTATGGCTTTTGTGAAGATTACAATTGTTAATATGCTAAGATGAGCATGTATATTTTAATCAGTAAACCATAGAACATGAGCTCTCTACTGAGTTAATGAAAAAGTTTCTTGAAGGTTTAACAAAGATATAGCAAGAAATCAAATTATGACTCTTCAATAAATGTCTATTGCTTTTGGGATTGATATTAGATTGCTATGTTGTGGTTAGGCTTGGGAAAATGTAAGGCATTTTTTAGTTTTCAGTTTATGAATATATCTCTTCTAATATCAGTATCTTGCAAAATATATGGTCTGAAAAAGATAAATGTTGTAGTTAAAAACACTGTTACAACATTTCTTCTTCTTCTTTTTTTTTTTTTTCTTTTTTTTTTTTTTTTTGAGATTTAGGGTGATGATAGGGAGTATTAAATGTTTTGGGTGCCATGATGTGATAATGTGGTGTAATATATCATGAGAGCCATGTTAAAATCCCAGATCTTTCAACGTAATTTTGCTTAATACAAATAAGTTCCTGTAATACTTCATTGTCATATTTTATCATTAAGATTGATGTACAAGCTAACCCTAGGCAGAATATCAATAACACCATTATATGGAATAGACTTTCCATTTCCTGAAGGGTGAGGGTCAAGTACTTTTCAAAATAATTTTTCTCTCCCTCAGTGTTAAAGTGTTTTTTCTTAGATTGCAACCAAAATGTCAAAGTCAAATTGGTAGGCAGAAGCCAGATCTTTGCCCAGTTAACTACCTCTGCAATAAAACACTTCAAAACTGCATGCTTTGATCAATGATAATAAACTAGTATTGAAATGTGAGAATTCAGACATATTTTGATACTAATGAAAGACTACTGGTAGAAGACCTCAGCATCAAGCATAAAAAAGAACTGGACATACTGAAAGGAGATCACCGGAAGGAAATTGAAAACATAGTATCTGATTTCAGCAGCACTCAGGCACATCTCCAAGCAAAGATTTTCTCCTTAGAAACTGCATAAGTAATTTAACAATAAACTCATGCTGGCAATGAGCACTGGTTTTTTTTAATTATTCTTAGTATGTAGAGGTTTTTTACTAATCATTAGTAAAATATTACAAGGATCAAAATAGAAGTATATAGGTATTATCTTTGAAAACCAAAAAGACCCAGATACATTGTAATAAATACTGGATATTGTTTAATTTAAAGCACTACACATGAAGTTTTACAATGCTAGATTAAAACTTCCATGTAGGATCTAGAAATTTTATGAAATGTAAAATTGTCTTTGTCACAGATGATACCAGAGGCCATGATCCATGATCTTGTACTTAATTTCAGTTCAACAGAGCAGCATTGTTAAGTAAAAACTTCTTAACCTCATTCTCATTTCCTTAAAAATTTCCAAGGAAAGTTATGCTCATGTAAATGAACAGAGTTTGCAGCCCCTTGTGGAGTTGAGAAGTTCTGCAATGTTTCAGATTGTACAGGAGAGACCCCTCAGAAATAATCCCTTATATATCCCTCCTCCTTTTCTCTTATCCTAACTGCACAGCAGAAGTCCAGAAGAGAGACTTGGCATGTAAGCAGGTCTCTAAACTTTAAACCTTTCAGGTGTAAATATTTGTCTTTTTATTTTAACTCTGAGATAACTCTAAGAGGATAAGAGTGGGGGTGGTCCTCTTAAAAATGCTTACCCACACATAAAAAAAAACCCAAACCAACAAAATGGTGTTTTGTGTTCTGTAATACGTTTCTCAATATGTGTCCTGGCAGGTGAACTTCATAGCATTCAGTTTCTCAAGCAGCAAAATTCATGAACCTGGCTGGTGAAATAATGACTTGTGTTCTCATGGGTCAATCAAATGTATTTTTCCACACAATATGTAAGAACATGTAATTAGCATTTGAATCTTTCCCCCTGATTAAGGAATTTAAAAAGCTGAATTCAGACTACAGGTTTTGGCTTAGCAGGGTTACTAAAACACCATGTATATTCCAGCTTGTGTTCATGAAAGTTACAGAAATTGAGTAATTCTGAGGATTGCAAAGTTACTGGGTCAGAAAAGAGAACAAATAGTTGAATATAGATATGTATAGATACTGTTAGACTGATTTTTTTTCTTTAGGAAACTAGACCAGCAACATGATGTGCAAGCTTGTTACTGTTTTAAACAAGGGGCTAGATATTACAGTGGACAAGCGTTGTGGATTAACCCTGGCAATTTATTTTGGAACTCAGAAGAGTCTATACTTCTACATAAACCATGTACAGATGCCAATTTTTTTAAAAAATCCTGTTTTATTGGAAAGGCCTGGCTATGTCCCTGCATTTTAGCCTTGGAATGTAGGGAAGAGTACATCTGAGGTGTCTCTTGAACCTAATCTGAGAAATTTTCTTATGGTCTGCATTTTTTTCGGTGCAGACTTAAAGAATTAGAAGAAAAGTCAAGAAAGTGGGAGTCCAGGCCTGAAGATACACACCTTATAAACTGTCTGCAAGACAAATTAAGTGCGAGAGAAGAGATTATCAAGCAGCTGGTGGTAAGATTGCTTTTTATATGGACATATATATTTTGGAATCTATTGCAAGGTTCTATTCAGTGTTTCACACATTGCTTCAGATTGGTTGTTTCTTTCTGTTCTGGAATATTTGACAAATGTATCTTTCCGTACCAGCTTCCAACAAATACATGTTTCCATGCACATAACTTTGTTTCCCTTCAGGAAGGAAGAAAATGTCAGCATTCACTTTCAGCCAGCACTGAATCTTACAGGAATCGGTCATTTTCTTTCAACCCTAATACAGCATGCCTGACTCCCTCCATGAAGGTAAGATGAGCAATGCAATTAAAATCACAAATTGTGTTAGTTGTTATTACTATTTGAATCATACAGGCAATCAGGACAACAAAAGTGCTATCAAGTTTTTATGATAATGTTATTCAGTAGAATTCTTTCCAGTGCCAACCTACAGTCAGTTGAGCCTAGGAGAAATTCAATAGAAGTATATATGCAACATAGATAACAGGTGTTTAAACCAATATACAACACTAGAACTCTAACATCAGTCTTCCACTGGGATAAGCATGGCCATTGCTTGCAGATTTGGGAGTTGCTAATCGGCCTATTGCGTGCGTTGAGGAAAATTATGAATCTGTTTGAGTTTCTTGGTATCTGCCCTTTGTCATTCCAGCCCCTCTGCATGATACTGTCTACAAATAGCCATAGAAAGAAGGGAGGTCAACTTGGTGGAAACCACCTTGATGTGTTTAAAATGTTAGGGTCAAATACACAAGTTGTTTTAATTGGATGCAAAACCCATGGCATTACAGTATAGCCTAAGAATTTAATTTAAATGCCTGTAGAAAAAGATAGAAATCTTCCTATTTGTGTATTCCTCAGAAGATATTTGGAAATGAGGTATTGTTGAGGTTTTATATTATAAATTGTAAAAAATGTATGTAATGAACTTTCTGTTAAAATAAAAGCAGAAGAAGAAAATGGTTGAGGTGCCCAGTCGTGTTGTCAGTGTTCCGAATTTAGCTTCCTACGCAAAGAGCTTTTTGAGCTGTGACTTAAGATCAAAAAGAAGTGCTCCTCAAATAACAAAATCTACAAGCTTAGACCGGAGTCCTGGCTGCCTCAGGGTGGGCTCTCCATCAACACAGTCTTCAGACAGCAGTGCTGCCACAAGGTATTTGTCCATTTTGTATGACAATAAATGAATTCATATTTAGAATCTTGTAGGCAATTCGAACATATTAGACATGTGGAAATACACAGCAATGTAAGGTTCCTACTGTTCAATGAACTCTGTGGGTTTTCTGCAGACAGATCCAGAACTTTTCTGCAAAAGTGGGCTATAATCCCTGCTCAGCAGAACTTAGGCTTGCAGCCCCTCCTGGTAGAAAAAAAAACCAACCTGAAACCAAACCAACCAACCAAAACACACACACACACACACAGAGACACACACACAAAAAAAAGTAAATTTAAAAAAAGGAGCTGCAAGTATATAACTAAGAATGTATTTAATTGTGAACATGACAACTTTCAGTGGTTCTGGTAAGGATGTGTCTTCCTTCTTATTTTTATTGCCTCACCTTGATAGATGTAGATGACATGTTTTTGTTTTAGAAGATATTAATCTAGAGAGGTTAGAGACTTGGAAACTGATTAGCAGATAGTGTCTTTGCTTTTTTTCTCTCTGAGGAGCTTCAATTTTTCAAATTTATGAGTTATATAAAAAATGTTCAGTGTTTTATAACATGAACTCTCTCTTCAAGAAATAGTTAAAAATGTATGTAGCTAATATACAGTTAAAAAGTCCCCAAACCTTACCACTGTATTTCAGGATAAAATTCAGCCTTCTCATGTATCTCCTGGTGGAGATTTAGTTATGCTGTAAATTATGTGCGAGAGTTCTTTCCTTGGGGGCAGATGGTGCTGACTGCTGACAAAAACAACCTGGAACACAGGCTTAGATCCTGTTTGGCAATTCGCACTTCTTAAAGATACAAACGTGCTGTGTCATGCCAGATGACTGCCAAGGCAAATGGAATTTCTGTTTTAAAGGGAAACAACCTATAGAGAAACTGAGGGTCACTTGGCTGCTACTCACTTAATTGTTTTAAATCAGTCAATCAGATGTTTAGTTCTATTTGCTATCATTGTTAAAAAAATCCAGAATGATAGAAAATCAGCAACTATGTAATAGGATTGATTATGAATGCCAGGTAGCATTCAGATTAACCTTTCAGTTTCAAATAGAACTTTTACCAAACATTTTTAATGCATAAATTGTATTTTGTATTTTTAAGAGTGAATTGCAGCTGCCATTCTCTGGTTTTCAAGACTTCATATCGTTGAAGCATCCTTTTGTTTAATTTTTTGGGGCTGTCAAGTTAAGAAGTATGTTCAAATGTTTTTCCATAGCTGTTAAGCTCTGCTTCATGCTTTGCTTCATGTTTACAAGCAGTGCTGCTAGTCCAGTTACCTGGCTGGCACACATCCCACTAAAACTGTAGCTGGCACCTTTTGGCCTCATCCATTCATGTGAGCAGAGAGCTATTCATGGGATGATGAGTCTTTCTGAGAAAAGTATTACATATTGATAAGATTGTAAGTAAGTACATGGTTGGTGATGCTAATGCTTATTTATTTGCACAGGACACACGGCAATGAACCACCACAAACCAAAGATGACCAAAACCAACACTCTCAACATCAAGAATGGTTTACTAAGTTTTTTTCATTTTAAAGCAAACTATTTCCATACTTCTCAGAATTACTATAAAAGTAATTCCTGTTTTCTTTTTAGGAATGATAATCCAATAGATGATTTAAGGGAAGACAAAAAAAAAAAGTAATTTCTAAGTAAAGCAGGAAATACCTGTACTCTCTTAAATCTATGGAGTTATAGACATGAATTCCAGGAAAATGCATTTTTTTAACAACTTCTGTAAAAAATGAAGTTTGGATACAGTTATGCAAAAAGACTTTTTAATCAAGAGACTGTACCTCTTCACAGTTTCATTAAATATGGACTTGGGACTCTGATACCTCCTGTCAATTTGGCACCAGCTGAAAAAAGATCTTCCTTCTGTACATTTATATGCTTGCTTCATCAGCTGTTTAAAGTAAGTTCTGCATATAACAATGTAATTTTAAAAGTTTTTAATGCTTTTTGTTAAATGAATTTTAAGCTGTACAGCATGTGCTACACCTTCAAAAATAGCATGTTTATAGCAGGCTGGTTTAGAAATAATTTCTGGTTTGCTTCATAAACTGTTTTGTATAGTCAGCATTGCTATGTAATATTCCCACTGAATTTCAATATATGTATCAGCCTGATGAATTAGAATGATGTCGAAGTATGAACATTAAAGCTTGTAAATTATCCCATTTCAGTGTTTTGCAAGAGTTCTATGTTATGCTGAAGGAAGTCAGACTTTTACACTGAGAGTTTTACACAGAGTAATGGCAACTGCACCCTTGTACCTTTTAGCTCCACAGTAGTTTTATACCCACATAAAAGCAAATTGGGGGAATGACTACATTTATCAGATCATGCTAATTCATTGCTGGTAGGAAAGAAGCCATGAAGTTGACTCTTGGGCAATTAACCCAGTAAGTGTGAAAGGCAGGGAAATGCACAACCAGCCTGCTGTTTAAGACAGGATAGTTCCTCTTCAATTGCTTTGAATCCCCATTTAATTTCAACCATCAGGATCCAGCTACCTAAAAAATTTTACACATGCAAAGAGGTGTACCTCGAGCCTAACCTCTTTTTACATCCAACAGCCAGCAAGAGCTACATGAACAGATGCACACATTTCAAACAGCCACTGCATCTCACTGGTGGTGCAAATACTTCTCATCCCAGTTATCTAGTATTTTTTCCAAGAGGAAATGCTTAGTTGGAAAAAAACGACTTTGGCAGTAGTTTTGGCAAAAAAGCACTTTTCATACTTGTAATCAAGAAAGAGATTAAATAGTGTACAGTAACACTGATGGGTGCCTTGGCATCTGTGAGGATGGAAATGTACAACATTGTTTTCATTACTTTCCATCCACACTGCTCCAAGAACACTAGAAATTTTAATACACAATTACCAATTCTTATTTCTAGGGTTACAACAATTAATTACTCCACTGTGCCCCCAAAAATGTTTATGTAGAAGAGTAGTAATATGGTTCAATTAAATTTGTTGCTTAATAATACACAGACAGGACTCTTTTGCCATTTCTACTTCCAAAATCTTTTTTGGCTGCTTAACTAAGTAGAACACTGCAATAGAACTGTATACTGTCCTGTATACTGGACAGTGGTGATGATCCTACCTCCACAATGAGTGGTCTGTATTTTGGGAATAAGTATTTTGGAACACCTCTTCAGTAGCCTGAGAGTTAGAACATCAGTAACATGAGGCTTGTTACAAATCCCACCCTTTTGTGTGTGTTTTTCTATTTCAATTCATCCTTTAAGAATCAAATTTGCATATCCCAAGAAATCTTCCATGAGGTGAGCCAGTCCAGTGGAGAATGACAATTCACTTAAAAAAAAAAGTGATCTGACCTACATATAGACAATTCTAAGGGTGTTTCTGTAGTGGTACTCCAGGATAATGACTAGATCACAAAACATTTAAATATTTCAGTAAAATCAAACACTAATCTTTGCAGGTATTTTGATCATACCAAAAAGACAGAGGGGAAAGCAAGGGCCACCCTCTCTAGAAGGAACAGGATACATTCTAGGAGACACACCTCTACGAGAAAACACCCTGAAGAGCAACTCTGAATACTCTCCATTGAAACATAAAACCAATCCATATTTCTGTAATAAAAGAAGGAGGTAATTTATTTGGCTTAACTGTTTTGACTATATTTGTAGTACAAATTACATTATACAAAAAGCATACAAAGAACACCATTGCTTTTAAAATATTCAGCTGTGTAAAACTGAAGATTATGTTTGCTTCATTGGAGCAGGAATATTCGCAGATGCTTGTTCTAGGTAAGCTAATGGACCTTGAGGCATTTCTGCAGGCTTTTTGTGCTGTACACTGATGTCTTCCAGGACCTGTTGCCAGTGTCGCAGTTTACTCAAATGCTTCTGAATTAATGCTTCTTTTCTCTGCAATTCATTTCTTAATTCTGAAACATCCTATGGATGAAAAAATTGCGTATTAGTAAATAGACAGTATTCAAAAGGATAACCACCTCACAAAAAGAGCATGTAACTTTTTTAGACCTTGAGCTTTCAAGCTGATCTTAAAGCAGAAAAATGGAATAATGGAAAAGTGTCTAATGATACAGAGGGAGTGCACTGTGAATGCATTACTGCTGCTCACCTATGCCACATATTTCACAGATCACCACTCCCAGCAAAATCTGACTAACTAGTTTGTCTCTTCCACTGAATTATCAGTTGTGTTCCAACATCCTACATAGCAGCAGGTATCCAGCTTCTCCAGGTTCATGTTGAGTTACGGTAACAGTCAAATTCTACCACCTCAAGGTACAGCATCGTGTTGAGAAACCCAAAATTATGAACATGGTGATTAAGGTACATACCTTATCTGATCTAGCACAGGACAGCTAAATTAACATACCTCTTTAATTACTTGTTCTGGCTTCTGGACTGACAGCTGCAGTCTTTTTTGTAGAAAAAAGCATTCAGTTTGTCTTGCAACATCCAGAAACTTTTGGATGCACTGATCAACACCTAAACATATAATAAAAAGACTGAAAAAGCTTCCAAAAATATAAGAATTCAGGCTGGTAATGGTAGTGGTCTATTAAACACTTTTTACAGTACTTTCTAGAACGCAAATTTTCAGAATATCTAAAAGTATTTATAAACCAGTAGGTCCCTGTATAAGACACTGCTTTGCAAACTTTCAAGTTACTTCAGAAGTGCAGGACAACATTTCCTCACAGGTTTTATTTCACTTCTGACAAGGAGTAACAAAATAATTCATGGAACTTGGTTGCATGCCTAAGCAACAAGCTCAGTCAGTGTAGGGTTCTAAAATACTAATTTATTGAGGAGAATATTCTGTCCTCATATACCACACACTACCGTTTTGGTATTAAAAGCTGCACATGAATATGCCAGCACATGAATATGACCAAATATCCAGAAAGGAGTTCTGAAAAGCATTTATGCCGATTTTGAAACGCCATTTGAGTGAAGTTTCAGAAAATTTTCTGGGACAACTGCACTTCTAAGGAGTAGTCAAGGGCCACTTTTCAAACTCCTGTTCGTTCCAGTATCTATTGCATCTCCACGGAGGTGCGTCTCTCAAGCCCTAAAGCAGTGCTACTGAGCTGCCTGGCCTGGCCTTTGCCATTTCCTGTTACAGCTTCATACAGCTTCCGAATGCACCGCATCACCTCCGCGCTGCTTGAACCGCATTTCACTGCAGGCCAGCCTAACCCCATCCAACCCCAAGAGCCAAGTGGCTCACTCCGCCCCTCCCACGGCACCCCGGGCATTCCCGGCCGGTTTCTGTCTGCCCCTGCTCCCAGCAGCGTTCCACCGGGACGGGGCGGCGCCCTGCTCCCGCCCCGGGCTCACCGGTGCGGATCTCCTCCTGGTCCGTGCCGTTCACGTAGTCCTGGCTCACCAGCGAGGCGAAGCAGGCCTGCGGGAGAGGGAAGCACCGCGCTGAGCGGCTGCGGGGGGCCGGCGTAGGCGGGGCAGCGCCCGCCCGCGGCTGCCCCCCCTCACCTCGAAGGACGCTTCCAGCTCGTCCACCAGCGTGTTGTTGGGGTTGCGCGGCCCCGCGGGCGGCGGGATGAGGCCGGGCGGGCCGGGCGGCCCCGGCGGCGGCGGCCCCGGCGCCTGGGAGCCGAACATCCCG